>CAWUDS030007056.1:0-27678 GCA_963859935.3 Lathyrus sativus
CATGAGATTCTTCGGGTGGTCGAAGCAGCATCTTATCCAATAAGATTCTTCGATGATACCAAAGAAGTATCTCTAAACACATGAGATTCTTCGGGTGGTCGAAGCAGCATCTTATCCCATAAGATTCTTCGATGATACCAAAGCAGTATCTCTAAACACATGAGATTCTTCGGGTGGTCGAAGCAGCATATTATCCAATAAGATTCTTCGATGATACCAAAGCAGTATCTCTAAACACATGAGATTCTTCGGGTGGTCGAAGCAGCATCTTATCCAATAAGATTCTTCGATGATACCAAAGCAGTATCTCTAAACACATGAGATTCTTCGGGTGGTCGAAGCAGCATCTTATCCCATAAGATTCTTCGATGATACCAAAGCAGTATCTCTAAACACATGAGATTCTTTGGGTGGTCGAAGCAGCATCTTATCTAATAAGATTCTTCGATGATACCAAAGCAGTATCTCTAAACACATGAGATTCTTCGGGTGGTCGAAGCAGCATCTTATCCAATAAGATTCTTCGATGATACCAAAGCAGTATCTCTAAACACATGAGATTCTTCGGGTGGTTGAAGCAGCATCGTATCCAATAAAATTCTTCGATGATACCAAAGCAGTATCTCTAAACACATGAGATTCTTCGGGTGGTCGAAGCAGCATCTTATCCAATAAGATTCTTCGATGATACCAAAGCAGTATCTCTAAACACATGAGATTCTTCGGGTGGTCGAAGCAGCATCTTATCCAATAAGATTCTTCGATGATACCAAAGCGATATCTCTAAACACATGAGATTCTTCGGGTGGTCGAAGCAGCATCTTATTCAATAAGATACTTCGATGATACCAAAGCAGTAACGCTAAACACATGAGATTCTTCGGATGGTCGAAGCAACATCTTATCCAATAAGATTCTTCGATGATACCAAACCAGTATCTCTAAACACATGAGATTCTTCGGGTGGTCGAAGCAGCATCTTATCCAATAAGATTCTTCGATGATACCAAAGCAGTTTCTTTAAATACATGAGATTCTTTGGGTGGTCGAAGCAGCATCTTATCCAATAAGATTCTTCGATGATACCAAAGCAGTATCTCTAAACACATGAGATTCTACGGGTGGTCGAAGCAGCATCTTATCCAATAAGATTTTTCGATGATACCAAAGCAGTATCTCTAAACACGTTAGATTCCTCGGGTGATCGAAGCAGCATCTTATCCAATAAGATTCTTCGATGATACCAAAGCAGTATCTCTAAACACATGAGATTCTTCGGATGGTCAAAGCAACATCTTATCCAATAAGATTCTTCGATGATACCAAAGCAGTATCTCTAAACACATGAGATTCTTCGGGTAGTCGAAGCAGCATCTTATCCAATAAGATTCTTTGATGATACCAAAGCAGTATCTCTAAACACATGATATTCTTCGGGTGGTCGAAGCAGCATCTTATCCCATAAGATTCTTCGATGATACCAAAGCAGTATCTCTAAACACATGAGATTCTTCCGGTGGTCGAAGCAGCATCTTATCCAATAAGATTCTTCGATGATACCAAAGCAGTATCTCTAAACACATGAGAATCTTCGGGCGGTCGAAGCAGCATCTTATCCAATAAGATTCTTCGATGATACCAAAGCAGTATCTCTAAAAACATGAGATTCTGCGGATGGTCGGAGCAGCATCTTATCCAATAAGATTCTTCGATGATACCAAAGCAGTATCTCTAAAAACATGAGATTCTTCGGGTGGTCGGAGCAGCATTTTATCCAATAAGATTCTTCGATGATACCAAAGCAGTATCTCTAAACACATGAGATTCCTCGGGTGGTCGAAGCAGCATCTTATCCAATAAGATTCTTTGATGATACCAAAGCAGTATCTCTAAACACAAGAGATTCTTCGGGTGGTCGAAGCAGCATCTTATCCCATAAGATTCTTCGATGATACCAAAGCAGTATCTCTAAACACATGAGATTCTTCGGGTGGTCGAAGCACCATCTTATCCAATAAGATTCTTCGATGATACCAAAGCAGTATCTCTAAACACATGAGATTCTTCGGGTGGTCGAAGCAGCATCGTATCCAATAAGATTCTTCGATGATACCAAAGCAGTATCTCTAAACACATGAGATTGTTCGGGTGGTCGAAGCAGCATCTTATCCAATAAGATTCTTTGATGATACCAAAGCAGTATCTCTAAACACATGAGATTCTTCGGGTGGTCGAAGCAGCATCGTATCCAATAAAATTCTTCGATGATACCAAAGCAGTATCTCTAAACACATGAGATTCTTCGGGTGGTCGAAGCAGCATCTTATCCAATAAGATTCTTCGATGATACCAAAGCAGTATCTCTAAACACATGAGATTCTTCGGGTGGTCGAAGCAGCATCTTATCCAATAAGATTCTTCGATGATACCGATGCAGTATCTCTAAACACATGAGATTCTTCGGGTGGTCGAAGCAGCATCTTATCCAATAAGATTCTTCGATGATACCAAAGCAGTATCTCTAAACACATGAGATTCTTCGGGTGGTCGAAGCAGCATCTTATCCAATAAGATTCTTCGATGATACCAAAGCAGTATCTCTAAACACATGAGATTCTTCGGGTGGTCGAAGCAGCATCTTATCCAATAAGATTATTTGATGATACCAAAGCAGTATCTCTAAACACATGAGATTCTTCGGGTGGTCGAAGCACCATCTTATCCAATAAGATTCTTCGATGATACCAAAGCAGTATCTCTAAACACATGAGATTCTTCGGGTGGTCGAAGCAGCATCGTATCCAATAAGATTCTTCGATGATACCAAAGCAGTATCTCTAAACACATGAGATTGTTCGGGTGGTCGAAGCAGCATCTTATCCAATAAGATTCTTTGATGATACCAAAGAAGTATCTCTAAACACATGAGATTCTTCGGGTGGTCGAAGCAGCATCGTATCCAATAAAATTCTTCGATGATACCAAAGCAGTATCTCTAAACACATGAGATTCTTCGGGTGGTCGAAGCAGCATCTTATCCAATAAGATTCTTCGATGATACCAAAGCAGTATCTCTAAACACATGAGATTCTTCGGGTGGTCGAAGCAGCATCTTATCCAATAAGATTCTTCGATGATACCAAAGCAATATCTCTAAACACATGAGATTCTTCGGTTGGTCGAAGCAGCATCTTATTCAATAAGATACTTCGATGATACCAAAGCAGTAACGCTAAACACATGAGATTCTTCGGATGGTCGAAGCAGCATCTTATCCAATAAGATTCTTCGATGATACCAAACCAGTATCTCTAAACACATGAGATTCTTCGGGTGGTCGAAGCAGCATCTTATCCAATAAGATTCTTCGATGATACCAAAGCAGTATCTCTAAATACATGAGATTCTTTGGGTGGTCGAAGCAGCATCTTATCCAATAAGATTCTTCGATGATACCAAAGCAGTATCTCTAAACACATGAGATTCTTCGGGTGGTCGAAGCAGCATCATATCCAATAAGATTCTTCGATGATACCAAAGCAGTATCTATAAACACATGAGATTCTTCGGGTGGTCGAAGCAGCATCTTATCCAATAAGATTCTTCGATGATACCAAAGCAGTATCTCTAAACACATGAGATTCTTCGGATGGTCAAAGCAACATCTTATCCAATAAGATTCTTCGATGATACCAAAGCAGTATCTCTAAACACATGAGATTCTTCGGGTAGTCGAAGCAGCATCTTATCCAATAAGATTCTTCGATGATACCAAAGTAGTATCTCTAAACACATGAGATTCTTCGGGTGGTCGAAGCAGCATCTTATCCAATAAGATTCTTCGAGGATACCAAAGCAGTATCTCTAAACACATGAGATTCTTCAGGTGGTCGAAGCAGCATCTTATCCAATAAGATTCTTCGATGATACCAAAGAAGTATCTCTAAACACATGAGATTCTTCGGGTGGTCGAAGCAGCATCTTATCCAATAAGATTCTTCGATGATTCCAAAGGAGTATCTCTAAACACATGAGTTTCTTCGAGTGGTTGAATCAGCATCTTATCCAATAAGATTCTTCGATGATACCAAAGCAGTATCTCTAAACACATGAGATTCCTCGGGTGGTCGAAGCAGCATCTTATCCAATAAGATTCTTCGATGATACCAAAGCAGTATCTCTAAAAACATGAGATTCTTCGGGTGGTCGGAGCAGCATCTTATCCAATAAGATTCTTCGATGATACCAAAGCAGTATCTATAAACACATGAGATTCTTCGGGCGGTCGAAGCAGCATCTTATCCAATAAGATTCTTCGATGATACCAAAGCAGTATCTCCAAACACATGAGATTCTTCGGGCGGTCGAAGCAGCATCTTATCCAATAAGATTCTTCGATGATACCAAAGCAGTATCTCTAAACACATGAGATTCTTCGGGTGGTCGAAGCAGCATCTTATACAATAAGATTCTTTGATGATACCAAAGCAGTATCTCTAAACACATGAGATTCTTCGGATGGTCAAAGCAGCATCTTATCCAATAAGATTCTTCGATGATACCAAAGCAGTATCTCTAAACACATGAGATTCTTCGGGTGGTTTAAGCAGCATCGTATCCAATAAAATTCTTCGATGATACCAAAGCAGTATCTCTAAACACATGAGATTCTTCGGGTGGTCGAAGCAGCATCTTATCCAATATGATTCTTCGATGATACCAAAGCAGTATCTCTAAACACATGAGATTCTTCGGGTGGTCGAAGCAGCATCTTATCCAATAAGATTCTTCGATGATACCAAAGCAATATCTCTAAACACATGAGATTCTTCGGGTGGTCGAAGCAGCATCTTATTCAATAAGATACTTCAATGATACCAAAGCAGTAACGCTAAACACATGAGATTCTTCGGATGGTCGAAGCAGCATCTTATCCAATAAGATTCTTCGATGATACCAAACCAGTATCTCTAAACTGATGAGATTCTTCGGGTGGTTGAAGCAGCATCTTATCCAATAAGATTCTTCGATGATACCAAAGCAATATCTCTAAACACATGAGATTCTTCGGGTGGTCGAAGCAGCATCTTATCCAATAAGATTCTTCGATGATACCAAAGCAGTATCTCTAAACACATGAGATTCCTCGGGTGGTCGAAGCAGCATCTTATCCAATAAGATTCTTTGATGATACCAAAGCAGTATCTCTAAACACAAGAGATTCTTCGGGTGGTCGAAGCAGCATCTTATCCCATAAGATTCTTCGATGATACCAAAGCAGTATCTCTAAACACATGAGATTCTTCGGGTGGTCGAAGCACCATCTTATCCAATAAGATTCTTCGATGATACCAAAGCAGTATCTCTAAACACATGAGATTCTTCGGGTGGTCGAAGCAGCATCGTATCTAATAAGATTCTTCGATGATACCAAAGCAGTATCTCTAAACACATGAGATTGTTCGGGTGGTCGAAGCAGCATCTTATCCAATAAGATTCTTTGATGATACCAAAGCAGTATCTCTAAACACATGAGATTCTTCGGGTGGTCGAAGCAGCATCGTATCCAATAAAATTCTTCGATGATACCAAAGCAGTATCTCTAAACACATGAGATTCTTCGGGTGGTCGAAGCAGCATCTTATCCAATAAGATTCTTCGATGATACCAAAGCAGTATCTCTAAACACATGAGATTCTTCGGGTGGTCGAAGCAGCATCTTATCCAATAAGATTCTTCGATGATACCGATGCAGTATCTCTAAACACATGAGATTCTTCGGGTGGTCGAAGCAGCATCTTATCCAATAAGATTCTTCGATGATACCAAAGCAGTATCTCTAAACACATGAGATTCTTCGGGTGGTCGAAGCAGCATCTTATCCAATAAGATTCTTCGATGATACCAAAGCAGTATCTCTAAACACATGAGATTCTTCGGGTGGTCGAAGCAGCATCTTATCCAATATGATTCTTCGATGATACCAAAGCAGTATCTCTAAACACATGAGATTCTTCGGGTGGTCGAAGCACCATCTTATCCAATAAGATTCTTCGATGATACCAAAGCAGTATCTCTAAACACATGAGATTCTTCGGGTGGTCGAAGCAGCATCGTATCCAATAAGATTCTTCGATGATACCAAAGCAGTATCTCTAAACACATGAGATTGTTCGGGTGGTCGAAGCAGCATCTTATCCAATAAGATTCTTTGATGATACCAAAGAAGTATCTCTAAACACATGAGATTCTTCGGGTGGTCGAAGCAGCATCGTATCCAATAAAATTCTTCGATGATACCAAAGCAGTATCTCTAAACACATGAGATTCTTCGGGTGGTCGAAGCAGCATCTTATCCAATAAGATTCTTCGATGATACCAAAGCAGTATCTCTAAACACATGAGATTCTTCGGGTGGTCGAAGCAGCATCTTATCCAATAAGATTCTTCGATGATACCAAAGCAATATCTCTAAACACATGAGATTCTTCGGTTGGTCGAAGCAGCATCTTATTCAATAAGATACTTCGATGATACCAAAGCAGTAACGCTAAACACATGAGATTCTTCGGATGGTCGAAGCAGCATCTTATCCAATAAGATTCTTCGATGATACCAAACCAGTATCTCTAAACACATGAGATTCTTCGGGTGGTCGAAGCAGCATCTTATCCAATAAGATTCTTCGATGATACCAAAGCAGTATCTCTAAATACATGAGATTCTTTGGGTGGTCGAAGCAGCATCTTATCCAATAAGATTCTTCGATGATACCAAAGCAGTATCTCTAAACACATGAGATTCTTCGGGTGGTCGAAGCAGCATCATATCCAATAAGATTCTTCGATGATACCAAAGCAGTATCTATAAACACATGAGATTCTTCGGGTGGTCGAAGCAGCATCTTATCCAATAAGATTCTTCGATGATACCAAAGCAGTATCTCTAAACACATGAGATTCTTCGGATGGTCAAAGCAACATCTTATCCAATAAGATTCTTCGATGATACCAAAGCAGTATCTCTAAACACATGAGATTCTTCGGGTAGTCGAAGCAGCATCTTATCCAATAAGATTCTTCGATGATACCAAAGTAGTATCTCTAAACACATGAGATTCTTCGGGTGGTCGAAGCAGCATCTTATCCAATAAGATTCTTCGAGGATACCAAAGCAGTATCTCTAAACACATGAGATTCTTCAGGTGGTCGAAGCAGCATCTTATCCAATAAGATTCTTCGATGATACCAAAGAAGTATCTCTAAACACATGAGATTCTTCGGGTGGTCGAAGCAGCATCTTATCCAATAAGATTCTTCGATGATTCCAAAGGAGTATCTCTAAACACATGAGTTTCTTCGAGTGGTCGAATCAGCATCTTATCCAATAAGATTCTTCGATGATACCAAAGCAGTATCTCTAAACACATGAGATTCCTCGGGTGGTCGAAGCAGCATCTTATCCAATAAGATTCTTCGATGATACCAAAGCAGTATCTCTAAAAACATGAGATTCTTCGGGTGGTCGGAGCAGCATCTTATCCAATAAGATTCTTCGATGATACCAAAGCAGTATCTATAAACACATGAGATTCTTCGGGCGGTCGAAGCAGCATCTTATCCAATAAGATTCTTCGATGATACCAAAGCAGTATCTCCAAACACATGAGATTCTTCGGGCGGTCGAAGCAGCATCTTATCCAATAAGATTCTTCGATGATACCAAAGCAGTATCTCTAAACACATGAGATTCTTCGGGTGGTCGAAGCAGCATCTTATACAATAAGATTCTTTGATGATACCAAAGCAGTATCTCTAAACACATGAGATTCTTCGGATGGTCAAAGCAGCATCTTATCCAATAAGATTCTTCGATGATACCAAAGCAGTATCTCTAAACACATGAGATTCTTCGGGTGGTTTAAGCAGCATCGTATCCAATAAAATTCTTCGATGATACCAAAGCAGTATCTCTAAACACATGAGATTCTTCGGGTGGTCGAAGCAGCATCTTATCCAATATGATTCTTCGATGATACCAAAGCAGTATCTCTAAACACATGAGATTCTTCGGGTGGTCGAAGCAGCATCTTATCCAATAAGATTCTTCGATGATACCAAAGCAATATCTCTAAACACATGAGATTCTTCGGGTGGTCGAAGCAGCATCTTATTCAATAAGATACTTCAATGATACCAAAGCAGTAACGCTAAACACATGAGATTCTTCGGATGGTCGAAGCAGCATCTTATCCAATAAGATTCTTCGATGATACCAAAGCAGTATCTCTAAACACATGAGATTCTTCGGGTGGTCGAAGCAGCATCGTATCCAATAAGATTCTTCGATGATACCAAAGCAGTATCTCTAAACACATGAGATTGTTCGGGTGGTCGAAGCAGCATCTTATCCAATAAGATTCTTTGATGATACCAAAGCAGTATCTCTAAACACATGAGATTCTTCGGATGGTCGAAGCAGCATCGTATCCAATAAAATTCTTCGATGATACCAAAGCAGTATCTCTAAACACATGAGATTCTTCGGGTGGTCGAAGCAGCATCTTATCCAATAAGATTCTTCGATGATACCAAAGCAGTATCTCTAAACACATGAGATTCTTCGGGTGGTCGAAGCAGCATCTTATCCAATAAGATTCTTCGATGATACCGATGCAGTATCTCTAAACACATGAGATTCTTCGGGTGGTCGAAGCAGCATCTTATCCAATAAGATTCTTCGATGATACCAAAGCAGTATCTCTAAACACATGAGATTCTTCGGGTGGTCGAAGCAGCATCTTATCCAATAAGATTCTTCGATGATACCAAAGCAGTATCTCTAAACACATGAGATTCTTCGGGTGGTCGAAGCAGCATCTTATCCAATAAGATTATTTGATGATACCAAAGCAGTATCTCTAAACACATGAGATTCTTCGGGTGGTCGAAGCACCATCTTATCCAATAAGATTCTTCGATGATACCAAAGCAGTATCTCTAAACACATGAGATTCTTCGGGTGGTCGAAGCAGCATCGTATCCAATAAGATTCTTCGATGATACCAAAGCAGTATCTCTAAACACATGAGATTGTTCGGGTGGTCGAAGCAGCATCTTATCCAATAAGATTCTTTGATGATACCAAAGAAGTATCTCTAAACACATGAGATTCTTCGGGTGGTCGAAGCAGCATCGTATCCAATAAAATTCTTCGATGATACCAAAGCAGTATCTCTAAACACATGAGATTCTTCGGGTGGTCGAAGCAGCATCTTATCCAATAAGATTCTTCGATGATACCAAAGCAGTATCTCTAAACACATGAGATTCTTCGGGTGGTCGAAGCAGCATCTTATCCAATAAGATTCTTCGATGATACCAAAGCAATATCTCTAAACACATGAGATTCTTCGGTTGGTCGAAGCAGCATCTTATTCAATAAGATACTTCGATGATACCAAAGCAGTAACGCTAAACACATGAGATTCTTCGGATGGTCGAAGCAGCATCTTATCCAATAAGATTCTTCGATGATACCAAACCAGTATCTCTAAACACATGAGATTCTTCGGGTGGTCGAAGCAGCATCTTATCCAATAAGATTCTTCGATGATACCAAAGCAGTATCTCTAAATACATGAGATTCTTTGGGTGGTCGAAGCAGCATCTTATCCAATAAGATTCTTCGATGATACCAAAGCAGTATCTCTAAACACATGAGATTCTTCGGGTGGTCGAAGCAGCATCATATCCAATAAGATTCTTCAATGATACCAAAGCAGTATCTATAAACACATGAGATTCTTCGGGTGGTCGAAGCAGCATCTTATCCAATAAGATTCTTCGATGATACCAAAGCAGTATCTCTAAACACATGAGATTCTTCGGATGGTCAAAGCAACATCTTATCCAATAAGATTCTTCGATGATACCAAAGCAGTATCTCTAAACACATGAGATTCTTCGGGTAGTCGAAGCAGCATCTTATCCAATAAGATTCTTCGATGATACCAAAGTAGTATCTCTAAACACATGAGATTCTTCGGGTGGTCGAAGCAGCATCTTATCCAATAAGATTCTTCGAGGATACCAAAGCAGTATCTCTAAACACATGAGATTCTTCAGGTGGTCGAAGCAGCATCTTATCCAATAAGATTCTTCGATGATACCAAAGAAGTATCTCTAAACACATGAGATTCTTCGGGTGGTCGAAGCAGCATCTTATCCAATAAGATTCTTCGATGATTCCAAAGGAGTATCTCTAAACACATGAGTTTCTTCGAGTGGTCGAATCAGCATCTTATCCAATAAGATTCTTCGATGATACCAAAGCAGTATCTCTAAACACATGAGATTCCTCGGGTGGTCGAAGCAGCATCTTATCCAATAAGATTCTTCGATGATACCAAAGCAGTATCTCTAAAAACATGAGATTCTTCGGGTGGTCGGAGCAGCATCTTATCCAATAAGATTCTTCGATGATACCAAAGCAGTATCTATAAACACATGAGATTCTTCGGGCGGTCGAAGCAGCATCTTATCCAATAAGATTCTTCGATGATACCAAAGCAGTATCTCCAAACACATGAGATTCTTCGGGCGGTCGAAGCAGCATCTTATCCAATAAGATTCTTCGATGATACCAAAGCAGTATCTCTAAACACATGAGATTCTTCGGGTGGTCGAAGCAGCATCTTATACAATAAGATTCTTTGATGATACCAAAGCAGTATCTCTAAACACATGAGATTCTTCGGATGGTCAAAGCAGCATCTTATCCGATAAGATTCTTCGATGATACCAAAGCAGTATCTCTAAACACATGAGATTCTTCGGGTGGTTTAAGCAGCATCGTATCCAATAAAATTCTTCGATGATACCAAAGCAGTATCTCTAAACACATGAGATTCTTCGGGTGGTCGAAGCAGCATCTTATCCAATATGATTCTTCGATGATACCAAAGCAGTATCTCTAAACACATGAGATTCTTCGGGTGGTCGAAGCAGCATCTTATCCAATAAGATTCTTCGATGATACCAAAGCAGTATCTCTAAACACATGAGATTCTTCGGGTGGTCGAAGCAGCATCTTATCCAATAAGATTCTTCGATGATACCAAAGCAGTATCTCTAAACACATGAGATTCTTCGGGTGGTCGAAGCAGCATCTTATCCAATAAGATTCTTCGATGATACCAAAGCAGTATCTCTAAACACATGAGATTCTTCGGTTGGTCGAAGCAGCATCTTATCCCATAAGATTCTTCGATGATACCAAAGCAGTATCTCTAAACACATGAGATTCTTTGGGTGGTCTAAGCAGCATCTTATCTAATAAGATTCTTCGATGATACCAAAGCAGTATCTCTAAACACATGAGATTCTTCGGGTGGTCGAAGCAGCATCTTATCCAATAAGATTCTTCGATGATACCAAAGCAGTATCTCTAAACACATGAGATTCTTCGGGTGGTTGAAGCAGCATCGTATCCAATAAAATTCTTCGATGATACCAAAGCAGTATCTCTAAACACATGAGATTCTTCGGGTGGTCGAAGCAGCATCTTATCCAATAAGATTCTTCGATGATACCAAAGCAGTATCTCTAAACACATGAGATTCTTCGGGTGGTCGAAGCAGCATCTTATCCAATAAGATTCTTCGATGATACCAAAGCGATATCTCTAAACACATGAGATTCTTCGGGTGGTCGAAGCAGCATCTTATTCAATAAGATACTTCGATGATACCAAAGCAGTAACGCTAAACACATGAGATTCTTCGGATGGTCGAAGCAGCATCTTATCCAATAAGATTCTTCGATGATACCAAACCAGTATCTCTAAACACATGAGATTCTTCGGGTGGTCGAAGCAGCATCTTATCCAATAAGGTTCTTCGATGATACCAAAGCAGTTTCTCTAAATACATGAGATTCTTTGGGTGGTCGAAGCAGCATCTTATCCAATAAGATTCTTCGATGATACCAAAGCAGTATCTCTAAACACATGAGATTCTTCGGGTGGTCGAAGCAGCATCTTATCCAATAAGATTCTTCGATGATACCAAAGCAGTATCTCTAAACACGTGAGATTCCTCGGGTGGTCGAAGCAGCATCTTATCCAATAAGATTCTTCGATGATACCAAAGCAGTATCTCTAAACACATGAGATTCTTCGGATGGTCAAAGCAACATCTTATCCAATAAGATTCTTCGATGATACCAAAGCAGTATCTCTAAACACATGAGATTCTTCGGGTAGTCGAAGCAGCATCTTATCCAATAAGATTCTTCGATGATACCAAAGCAGTATCTCTAAACACATGAGATTCTTCGGGTGGTCGAAGCAGCATCTTATCCAATAAGATTCTTCGAGGATACCAAAGCAGTATCTCTAAACACATGAGATTCTTCAGGTGGTCGAAGCAGCATCTTATCCAATAAGATTCTTCGATGATACCAAAGCAGTATCTCTAAACACATGAGATTCTTCGGGTGGTCGAAGCAGCATCTTATCCAATAAGATTCTTCGATGATACCAAAGGAGTATCTCTAAACACATGAGATTCTTCGGGTGGTCGAATCAGCATCTTATCCAATAAGATTCTTCGATGATACCAAAGCAGTATCTCTAAACACATGAGAATCTTCGGGCGGTCGAAGCAGCATCTTATCCAATAAGATTCTTCGATGATACCAAAGCAGTATCTCTAAAAACATGAGATTCTGCGGGTGGTCGGCGCAGCATCTTATCCAATAAGATTCTTCGATGATACCAAAGCAGTATCTCTAAAAACATGAGATTCTTCGGGTGGTCGGAGCAGCATTTTATCCAATAAGATTCTTCGATGATACCAAAGCAGTATCTCTAAACACATGAGATTCCTCGGGTGGTCGAAGCAGCATCTTATCCAATAAGATTCTTTGATGATACCAAAGCAGTATCTCTAAACACATGAAATTCTTCGGGTGGTCGAAGCAGCATCTTATCCCATAAGATTCTTCGATGATACCAAAGCAGTATCTCTAAACACATGAGATTCTTCGGGTGGTCGAAGCAGCATCTTATCCAATAAGATTCTTCGATGATACCAAAGCAGTATCTCTAAACACATGAGATTCTTCGGGTGGTCGAAGCAACATCATATCCAATAAGATTCTTCGATGATACCAATGCAATATCTCTAAACACATGAGATTCTTCGGGTGGTCGAAGCAGCATCTTATCCAATAAGATTCTTCGATGATACCAAAGCAGTATCTCTAAACACATGAGATTCTTCGGGTGGTCGAAGCAGCATCTTATCCTAGAAGATTCTTCGATGATACCAAAGCAGTATCTCTAAACACATGAGATTCTTTGGGTGGTCGAAGCAGCATCATATCCAATAAGATTCTTCGATAATACCAAAGCAGTATATCTAAACACATGCGATTCTTTGGGTGGTCGGAGCAGCATCTTATCCAATAAGATTCTTCGTTGATACCAAAGCAGTATCTCTAAACACATGAGATTCTTCGGGTGGTCGAAGCAGCATCTTATCCAATAAGATTCTTCGATGATACCAAAGCAGTATCTCTAAACACATGAGATTCTTCGGGTGGTCGAATCAGCATCTTATCCAATAAGATTCTTCGATGATACCAAAGCAGTATCTTTAAACACATGAGATTCTTCGGGTGGTCGAAGCAGCATCTTATCAAATAAAATTCTTCGATGATACCAAAGCAGTATCTCTAAAAACATGATATTCTTCGGGTGGTCGGAGCAGCATCGTATCCAATAAGATTCTTCAATGATACCAAAGCAGTATCTCTAAACACATGAGATTCTCCGGGTGGTCGAAGCAGCATCTTATCCAATAAGATTCTTCGATGATACCAAAGCAGTATCTCTAAACACATGAGATTCTTCGGGTGGTCGAAGCAGCATCTTATCCAATAAGATTCTTCGATGATACCAAAGCAGTATCTCTAAACACATGAGATTCTTCGGGTGGTCGAAGCAGCATCTTATCCAATAAGATTCTTCGATGATACCAAAGCGATATCTCTAAACACATGAGATTCTTCGGGTGGTCGAAGCAGCATCTTATTCAATAAGATACTTCGATGATACCAAAGCAGTAACGCTAAACACATGAGATTCTTCGGATGGTCGAAGCAGCATCTTATCCAATAAGATTCTTCGATGATACCAAACCAGTATCTCTAAACACATGAGATTCTTCGGGTGGTTGAAGCAGCATCTTATCCAATAAGATTCTTCGATGATACCAAAGCAGTTTCTCTAAATACATGAGATTTTTTGGGTGGTCGAAGCAGCATCTTATCTAATAAGATTCTTCGATGATACCAAAGCAGTATCTCTAAACACATGAGATTCTTCGGGTGGTCGAAGCAGCATATTATCCAATAAGATTCTTCGATGATACCAAAGCAGTATCTCTAAACACATGAGATTCTTCGGGTGGTCGAAGCAGCATCTTATCCAATAAGATTCTTCGATGATACCAAAGCAGTATCTCTAAACACATGAGATTCTTCGGGTGGTCGAAGCAGCATCTTATCCCATAAGATTCTTCGATGATACCAAAGCAGTATCTCTAAACACATGAGATTCTTCGGGTGGTCGAAGCAGCATCTTATCCAATAAGATTCTTCGATGATACCAAAGAAGTATCTCTAAACACATGAGATTCTTCGGGTGGTCGAAGCAGCATCGTATCCAATAAGATTCTTCGATGATACCAATGCAGTATCTCTAAACACATGAGATTCTTCGGGTGGTCGAAGCAGCATCGTATCCAATAAGATTCTTCGATGATACCAATGCAGTATCTCTAAACACATGAGATTCTTCGGGTGGTTGAAGCAGCATCGTATCCAATAAAATTCTTCGATGATACCAAAGTAGTATCTCTAAACACATGAGATTCTTCGGGTGGTCGAAGCAGCATCTTATCCAATAAGATTCTTCGATGATACCAAAGCAGTATCTCTAAACACATGAGATTCTTCGGGTGGTCGAAGCAGCATCTTATCCAATAAGATTCTTCGATGATACCAAAGCAGTATCTCTAAACACATGAGATTCTTCGGGTGGTCGAAGCAACATCTTATCCAATAAGATTCTTCGATGATACCAAAGCAATATCTCTAAACACATGAGATTCTTCGGGTGGTCGAAGCAGCATCTTATTCAATAAGATACTTCGATGATACCAAAGCAGTATCTCTAAACACATGAGATTCTTCGGGTGGTTGAAGCAGCATCTATCCAATAAAATTCTTCGATGATACCAAAGCAGTATCTCTAAACACATGAGATTCTTCGGGTGGTCGAAGCAGCATCGTATCCAATAAGATTCTTCGATGATACCAATGCAGTATCTCTAAACACATGAGATTCTTCGGGTGGTCGAAGCAGCATCTTATCCAATAAGATTCTTCGATGATACCAAAGCAGTATCTCTAAACACATGAGATTCTTCGGGTGGTCGAAGCAGCATCTTATCCCATAAGATTCTTCGATGATACCAAAGCAGTATCTCTAAACACATGAGATTCTTCGGGTGGTCGAAGCAGCATCTTATCCAATAAGATTCTTCAATGATACCAAAGAAGTATCTCTAAACACATGAGATTCTTCGGGTGGTCGAAGCAGCATCGTATCCAATAAGATTCTTCGATGATACCAATGCAGTATCTCTAAACACATGAGATTCTTCGGGTGGTCGAAGCAGCATCTTATCCAATAAGATTCTTCGATGATACCAAAGCAGTATCTCTAAACACATGAGATTCTTCGGGTGGTCGAAGCAGCATCTTATCCCATAAGATTCTTCGATGATACCAAAGCAGTATCTCTAAACACATGAGATTCTTTGGGTGGTCGAAGCTGCATCTCTAAACACATGAGATTCTTCGGTTGGTCGAAGCAGCATCTTATCCAATAAGATTCTTCGATGATACCAAAGCAGTATCTCTAAACACATGAGATTCTTCGGGTGGTCGAAGTAGCATCGTATCCAATAAGATTCTTCGATGATACCGATGCAGTATCTCTAAACACATGAGATTCTTCGGGTGGTCGAAGCAACATCTTATCCAATAAGATTCTTCGATGATACCAAAGCAATATCTCTAAACACATGAGATTCTTCGGGTGGTCGAAGCAGCATCTTATTCAATAAGATACTTCGATGATACCAAAGCAGTATCTCTAAACACATGAGATTCTTCGGGTGGTTGAAGCAGCATCTATCCAATAAAATTCTTCGATGATACCAAAGCAGTATCTCTAAACACATGAGATTCTTCGGGTGGTCGAAGCAGCATCGTATCCAATAAGATTCTTCGATGATACCAATGCAGTATCTCTAAACACATGAGATTCTTCGGGTGGTCGAAGCAGCATCTTATCCAATAAGATTCTTCGATGATACCAAAGCAGTATCTCTAAACACATGAGATTCTTCGGGTGGTCGAAGCAGCATCTTATCCCATAAGATTCTTCGATGATACCAAAGCAGTATCTCTAAACACATGAGATTCTTCGGGTGGTCGAAGCAGCATCTTATCCAATAAGATTCTTCGATGATACCAAAGAAGTATCTCTAAACACATGAGATTCTTCGGGTGGTCAAAGCAGCATCGTATCCAATAAGATTCTTCGATGATACCAATGCAGTATCTCTAAACACATGAGATTCTTCGGGTGGTCGAAGCAGCATCTTATCCAATAAGATTCTTCGATGATACCAAAGCAGTATCTCTAAACACATGAGATTCTTCGGGTGGTCGAAGCAGCATCTTATCCCATAAGATTCTTCGATGATACCAAAGCAGTATCTCTAAACACATGAGATTCTTTGGGTGGTCGAAGCTGCATCTCTAAACACATGAGATTCTTCGGTTGGTCGAAGCAGCATCTTATCCAATAAGATTCTTCGATGATACCAAAGCAGTATCTCTAAACACATGAGATTCTTCGGGTGGTCGAAGTAGCATCGTATCCAATAAGAATCTTCGATGATACCGATGCAGTATCTCTAAACACATGAGATTCTTCGGGTGGTCGAAGCAGCATCTTATCCCATAAGATTCTTCGATAATACCAAAGCAGTATCTCTAAACACATGAGATTCTTCAGGTGGTCGAAGCAGCATCGTATCCAATAAGATTCTTCGATGATACCAATGCAGTATCTCTAAACACATGAGATTCTTCGGGTGGTCGAAACAGCATCTTATCCAATAAGATTCTTCGATGATACCAAAGCATTATCTCTAAACACATGAGATTCTTCGGGTGGTCGAAGCAGCATCTTATCCCATAAGATTCTTCGATGATACCAAAGCAGTATCTCTAAACACATGAGATTCTTCGGGTGGTCGAAGCAGCATCTTATCCAATAAGATTCTTCGATGATACCAAAGAAGTATCTCTAAACACATGAGATTCTTCGGGTGGTCGAAGCAGCATCGTATCCAATAAGATTCTTCGATGATACCAATGCAGTATCTCTAAACACATGAGATTCTTCGGGTGGTCGAAGCAGCATCTTATCCAATAAGATTCTTCGATGATACCAAAGCAGTATCTCTAAACACATGAGATTCTTCGGGTGGTCGAAGCAGCATCTTATCCCATAAGATTCTTCGATGATACCAAAGCAGTATCTCTAAACACATGAGATTCTTCGGGTGGTCGAAGCAGCATCTTATCCAATAAGATTCTTCGATGATACCAAAGAAGTATCTCTAAACACATGAGATTCTTCGGGTGGTCGAAGCAGCATCGTATCCAATAAGATTCTTCGATGATACCAATGCAGTATCTCTAAACACATGAGATTCTTCGAGTGGTCGAAGCAGCATCTTATCCAATAAGATTCTTCGATGATACCAAAGCAGTATCTCTAAACACATGAGATTCTTCGGGTGGTCGAAGCAGCATCTTATCCCATAAGATTCTTCGATGATACCAAAGCAGTATCTCTAAACACATGAGATTCTTTGGGTGGTCGAAGCTGCATCTCTAAACACATGAGATTCTTCGGGTGGTCGAAGCAGCATCTTATCCAATAAGATTCTTCGATGATACCAAAGCAGTATCTCTAAACACATGAGATTCTTCGGGTGGTCGAAGCAGCATCGTATCCAATAAGATTCTTCGGTGATACCAATGCAGTATCTCTAAACACATGAGATTCTTCGGGTGGTCGAAGCAGCATCTTATCCCATAAGATTCTTCGATAATACCAAAGCAGTATCTCTAAACACATGAGATTCTTCGGGTGGTCGAAGCAGCATCTTATCCAATAAGATTCTTCGATGATACCAAAGCAGTATCTCTAAACACATGAGATTCTTCGGGTGGTCGAAGCAGCATCTTATCCCATAAGATTCTTCGATGATAGCAAAGCAGTATCTCTAAACACATGAGATTCTTTGGGTGGTCGAAGCAGCATCTTATCCAATAAGATTCTTCGATAATACCAAAGCAGTATCTCTAAACACATGAGATTCTTTGGGTGGTCGGAGCAGCATCTTATCCAATAAGATTCTTCGATGATACCAATGCAGTATCTCTAAACACATGAGATTCTTCGGGTGGTCGAAGCAGCATCTTATCCAATAAGATTCTTCGATGATACCAAAGCAGTATCTCTAAACACATGAGATTCTTCGGGTGGTCGAAGCAGCATCTTATCCAATAAGATTCTTGGATGATACCAAAGCAGTATCTCTAAACACATGAGATTCTTCGGGTGGTCGAAGCAGCATCTTATCCAATAAGATTCTTGGATGATACCAAAGCAGTATCTCTAAACACATGAGATTCTTCGGGTGGTCGAAGCAGCATCTTATCCCATAAGATTCATCGATGATACCAAAGCAGTATCTCTAAAAACATGATATTCTTCGGGTGGTCGGAGCATCATTTTATCCAATAAGATTCTTCGATGATACCAAAGCAGTATCTCTAAACACATGAGATTCTTCGGGTGGTCGAAGCAGCATCTTATCCAATAAGATTCTTGGATGATACCAAAGCAGTATCTCTAAACACATGAGATTCTTCGGGTGGTCGAAGCAGCATCTTATCCCATAAGATTCATCGATGATACCAAAGCAATATCTCTAAACACATGAGATTCTTCGGGTGGTCGAAGCAGCATCTCTAAACACATGAGATTCTTCGGGTGGTCGAAGCAGCATCTTATCCAATAAGATTCTTCGATGATACCAAAGCAGTATCTCTAAACACATGAGATTCTTCGGGTGGTCGAAGCAGCATCGTATCCAATAAGATTCTTCGATGATACCAATGCAGTATCTCTAAACACATGAGATTCTTCGGGTGGTCGAAGCAGCATCTTATCCCATAAGATTCTTCGATAATACCAAAGCAGTATCTCTAAACACATGAGATTCTTCGGGTGGCCGAAGCAGCATCTTATCCAATAAGTTTCTTCGATGATACCAAAGCAGTATCTCTAAACACATGAGGTTCTTCGGGTGGTCGAAGCAGCATCGTATCCAATAAGATTCTTCGATGATACCAATGCAGTATCTCTAAACACATGAGATTCTTCGGGTGGTCGAAGCAACATCTTATCCAATAAGATTCTTCGATGATACCAAAGCAGTATCTCTAAACACATGAGATTCTTCGGGTGGTCGAAGCAGCATCGTATCCAATAAGATTCTTCGATGATACCAATGCAGTATCTCTAAACACATGAGATTCTTCGGGTGGTCGAAGCAGCATCTTATCCAATAAGATTCTTCGATGATACCAAAGCAGTATCTCTAAACACATGAGATTCTTCGGGTGGTCGAAGCAGCATCTTATCCCATAAGATTCTTCGATGATACCAAAGCAGTATCTCTAAACACATGAGATTCTTTGGGTGGTCGAAGCTGCATCTCTAAACACATGAGATTCTTCGGGTGGTCGAAGCAGCATCTTATCCAATAAGATTCTTCGATGATACCAAAGCAGTATCTCTAAACACATGAGATTCTTCGGGTGGTCGAAGCAACATCGTATCCAATAAGATTCTTCGATGATACCAATGCAGTATCTCTAAACACATGAGATTCTTCGGGTGGTCGAAGCAGCATCTTATCCCATAAGATTCTTCGATAATACCAAAGCAGTATCTCTAAACACATGAGATTCTTCGGGTGGTCGAAGCAGCATCGTATCCAATAAGATTCTTCGATGATACCAATGCAGTATCTCTAAACACATGAGATTCTTCGGGTGGTCGAAGCAGCATCTTATCCAATAAGATTCTTCGATGATACCAAAGCATTATCTCTAAACACATGAGATTCTTCGGGTGGTCGAAGCAGCATCTTATCCCATAAGATTCTTCGATGATACCAAAGCATTATCTCTAAACACATGAGATTCTTCGGGTGGTCGAAGCAGCATCTTATCCAATAAGATTCTTCGATGATACCAAAGAAGTATCTCTAAACACATGAGATTCTTCGGGTGGTCGAAGCAGCATCGTATCCAATAAGATTCTTCGATGATACCAATGCAGTATCTCTAAACACATGAGATTCTTCGGGTGGTCGAAGCAGCATCGTATCCAATAAGATTCTTCGATGATACCAATGCAGTATCTCTAAACACATGAGATTCTTCGGGTGGTCGAAGCAGCATCTTATTCCAATAAGATTCTTCGATGATACCAAAGCAGTATCTCTAAACACATGAGATTCTTCGGGTGGTCGAAGCAGCATCTTATCCCATAAGATTCTTCGATGATACCAAAGCAGTATCTCTAAACACATGAGATTCTTGGGGTGGTCGAAGCTGCATCTCTAAACACATGAGATTCTTCGGGTGGTCGAAGCAGCATCTTATCCAATAAGATTCTTCGATGATACCAAAGCAGTATCTCTAAACACATGAGATTCTTCGGGTGGTCGAAGCAGCATCGTATCCAATAAGATTCTTCGATGATACCAATGCAGTATCTCTAAACACATGAGATTCTTCGGGTGGTCGAAGCAGCATCGTATCCAATAAGATTCTTCGATGATACCAATTGCAGTATCTCTAAACACATGAGATTCTTCGGGTGGTCGAAGCAGCATCTTATCCAATAAGATTCTTCGATGATACCAAAGCAGTATCTCTAAACACATGAGATTCTTCGGGTGGTCGAAGCAGCATCTTATCCCATAAGATTCTTCGATGATACCAAAGCAGTATCTCTAAACACATGAGATTCTTTGGGTGGTCGAAGCAGCATCTTATCCAATAAGATTCTTCGATAATACCAAAGCAGTATCTCTAAACACATGAGATTCTTTGGGTGGTCGGAGCAGCATCTTATCCAATAAGATTCTTCGATGATACCAATGCAGTATCTCTAAACACATGAGATTCTCGGGTGTCGAAGCAGCATTCTTATCCCATAAGATTCTTCGATAATACCAAAGCAGTATCTCTAAACACATGAGATTCTTCGGGTGTGGTCGAAGCAGCATCGTATCCAATAAGATTCTTCGATGATACCAATGCAGTATCTCTAAACACATGAGATTCTCGGGTGGTCGAGAGCAGCATCTTATCCAATAAGATTCTTCGATGATACCAAAGCATTTATCTCTAAACACATGAGATTCTTCGGGTGGTCGAAGCAGCATCTTATCCCATAAGATTCTTCGATGATACAAAGCATTATCTCTAAACACATGAGATTCTTCGGGTGTCGAAGCAGCATCTTATCCAATAAGATTCTTCGATGATACCAAGAAGTATCTCTAAACACATGAGATTCTTCGGGTGGTCGAAGCAGCATCGTATCCAATAAGATTCTCGATGATACCAATGCAGTATCTCTAAACACATGAGATTCTTCGGGTGGTCGAAGCAGCATCTTATCCAATAAGATTCTTCGATGATACCAAAGCAGTATCTCTAAACACATGAGATTCTTCGGGTGTCGAAGCAGCATCTTATCCCATAAGATTCTTCGATGATAGCAAAGCAGTATCTCTAAACACATGAGATTCTTTGGGTGGTCGAAGCAGCATCTTATCCAATAAGATTCTTCGATAATACCAAAGCAGTATCTCTAAACACATGAGATTCTTTGGGTGGTCGGGAGCAGCATCTTATCCAATAAGATTCTTCGATGATACCAATGCAGTATCTCTAAACACATGAGATTCTTCGGTGGTCGAAGCAGCATCTTATCCAATAAGATTCTTCGATGATACCAAAGCTGTATCTCTAAACACATGAGATTCTTCGGGTGGTCGAAGCAGCATCTTATCCAATAAGATTCTTGGATGATACCAAAGCAGTATCTCTAAACACATGAGATTCTTCGGGTGGTCGAAAGCAGCATCTTATCCAATTAGATTCTTGGATGATACCAAAGCAGTATCTCTAAACACATGAGATTCTTCGGGTGGTCGAAGCAACATCTTATCCCATAAGATTCATCAATGATACCAAGCAGTATCTCTAAAAACATGATATTCTTCGGGTGTCGGAGCATCATTTTATCCAATAAGATTCTTCGATGATACCAAAGCAGTTATCTCTAAACACATGAGATTCTTCGGGTGGTCGAAGCAGCATCTTATCCAATAAGATTCTTCGATGATACCAAAGCAGTATCTCTAAACACATGAGATTCTTCGGGTGGTCGAAGCAGCATCGTATCCAATAAGATTCTTCGATGATACCAATGCAGTATCTCTAAACACATGAGATTCTTCGGGTGGTCGAAGCAGCATCTTATCCCATAAGATTCTTCGATAATTACCAAAGCAGTATCTCTAAACACATGAGATTCTTCGGGTGGCCCGAAGCAGCATCTTATCCAATAAGATTCTTCGATGATACCAAAGCAGTATCTCTAAACACATGAGATTCTTCGGGTGGTCGAAGCAGCATCGTATCCAATAAGATTCTTCGATGATACCAATGCAGTATCTCTAAACACATGAGATTCTTCGGGTGGTCGAAAGCAGCATCTTATCCAATAAGATTCTTCGATGATACCAAAGCAGTATCTCTAAACACATGAGATTCTTCGGGTGGTCGAAGCAGCATCGTATCCAATAAGATTCTTCGATGATACCAATGCAGTAGCTCTAAACACATGAGATTCTTCGGTTGGTCGAGAGCAGTGTAACACGGTGGGAGAACTGACTTTAAACAATGTTGCGGATAGCAAGAGTCGCCACCGACTTTTATTTTATCCATAAGGAAAGGTTATAAAAGAACAGGAAAGACCTTAGAGAATATTTTGGGTCCGGGGGGTGAGGTTATGAAAAGGGAAGGTGTTAGCACCCTTTTCATCCATGGTTATCCATGGGCTCTTAGGTACTTATGCTCACTTTTGAATTGTTTTGAAAGGGTAGTGTGTGAATAGCAAAAATTTTCAGAATAGTTTAATAATAATCCGTGTATGGATGTGAAAAAAAACTTGTTTGAAAATTTTGTTGAAAATTTGTTTAAGTGTGAAAAGTTTTGAAGTGAGCAAGTATCTAGGAGTAGCCTACCCTAATGTTTTTAAGGTCTTTCTTATTCTTTATCCTTTCCCTTAGTAAGACTATCCCTACTATAATGGAGTAGGTAGTCCTTACTTTGGATGTTAAGGGACATGTGAGGGACAATTTGACTTTGAAGGCCAATTGTGGGATGTAATAAGCACATATAAGGGACCCATCATCATTTTTCGAAAGGGACTTGATTCGTAAAGGCAACCATAAGGGACTTTGATGATTTTTTTATTTGAGGGACTTGCTTTATACACCCCACTTAACCATTATTCGTAAGGCAACTTGAGGATATCCTTAGGAAGTGAGACGGCGATTAAAATCGACTTACGTGTGTGACGTGTGTTATTTTAATTATCTTTAATTAAAAGTGATCTTAAATTTATTTTAATATTACATACATGTTGTTACACTCCCTAATTACTAACCATAATAATAATTAAATAATTAAACAACTTTACATCCAAGAAACAATTACAAAATAATAAGCAAAATATTTAAATAGCAAAGATAAATAAAATATAAATAAGCAATAATAAATAATAAAGGGGGTTAATTTTAAGTTTACTCGGCAAGACATCGCATCTTGTGCCTACGTATCCTTACGGGAGTGGAATCATAGTAATCGTAGTTCCCCTCAATAGGGGAGGTTAGAAACTTCTTGACTGTGGTCAAGGTCTCAAGGGGAATAAACGCATCTTAAGGACACGCTTACGTGGAGTGTAGAAACTCCAAATCTCTACGTTGAAATGTTAAGTTGTAATTAGGGTAAATTAGGTTAGGGATTCCGCGGCGGGAAACCCTAAAATGAGCGCGGCGGCTCTTTGACCTAATGCTAGGGGTGAAATTGTAATTTTGCCTGCGGCGAGGCATAATTGTGAAAATTAGGGTTTGTAGTTTGAGGGGTTTGAGATTGAATGTGTGAAGTTTTACAGACTATTGGCGCGGCGGCCAAACAGTTAGACCTAACCTTCGGATGTGTGTAATGTGACAGAAGTATTGATGAAGATGTGAGAGATTTAAATCATGCAAGCGGAAATAAAATGCAGACAGTAAGCCATACAAGCAGAACTTAAAGACAGAAATTAAAGCGCGATTGTTAGGATTCGCGAAGTTACAGATGAGAAGCAGTTATAATGAAATTTGAATGAAAAAATAAATTGACGATAACATGACTAAGCTGCAAAACAAATGACGTGGTTAGTAAGCCGAAACAAGACAGCGGTCAGAGAAGTTGCGAGATTTTCTTGAGACTTTTTATTGTTTATTTGTGATATTTATATACCAGCTCCTAATAGAAATTTTTTTAAAAAAGAAACTGAGTTAAATTTTGCCAAAACAGAATAATGGTTTTAATTTAAAAAAAGAGTTTTTAATTTATTTAGTAAAAAAGTTTACCTAGTAATCAAAAAAATGTTATTTAATTAAAAAGTTTTATTTTATTTATTTTTAAAAAAAACAAGTTAATTTTAACTTGAAACCATCATATAGTATCTGAAAAAAAAAATGAAAAACAAGTTGGGCCGGTGGTTGTAGTTGCCCGACCCAACATACACACGCAAGCACATCAGAAGCTTTTTAGGGTTCCAGAAATCTAGCGGCGCCGATTCATCTCTTCGATCATCTTTGTCTTCGCTTGTTTCAATCTTTTCATCCTCTCTTCGTCACTAGAACCTGAAAACACCAAAATCTGAATCGTTAAATGTGAGAAGGATAATGAATCTATTGCTTACGTTTTGAACGGTGATGACAGCGAGGTTTCCGTCTGAGTTCGCAATTTTACGGCTGATGGCGAGAATGTTCGTGAACTTGGTGTTTGATTGAGTGGCGATGATGATGGTATTAGTCTGAGCCTTGGAGTTGTTTGCTCGTCGTCGAATGGCGGCGGCGTTGGGGGACCTCTCCGTTGGGTTTGTTCGCTTGCTTTTTGTGATGGCTTTGAACGGCGCTCCCTGTTTGGTCTTCGTTTTCGCGGCCACGTTTCCACTTAGGGTTTTATGATTTTTTTCGGCCTCCTCTCTTGGTGAGAATGTTCTAATTTTATATCTTTCTCTTTTCTCTGATGGGCTTGGATACTTTTGAGCTTACGTTATCTTGCGAATAAACCCGATTGATTTTGTTTGATATTGATTTGGATATTGATTGAGATCTTTTTTTGATAGGATTGGATTCTTTTTTTCCTTTCCAGACTCACAGATTTGGATTGAATACGGATTGGGTTTTCTGATTTGGAAACAACTTGATTTGCTTGTATCCAGATATTCGAATTCGGTTTCGTTGGATATCTGTTTTGTGATTTCTGTTCCGAACATACACTAACTTTTCTTCTTCTTCTTCAGAAAGAAACCTAATGGTCAGATACTGCCGGATTAATGCTGCCGAGGGAGTTTTGACGCGGTGATGATGACATATCGGTCTGAACCGACGAGGGAATTGATAATGCTGCTTGTTGCCTTCGATTATGTTTGGGTTTCACTAAGAACTTCAGTGATGATGACCTTGGGTCTGAACTGATGATTTGAACGTGGTTGCCCCCTTGAATGTGGCTGGCGACTTCGAGAATGTTGAGAATTTGTCCCAAATTATTGTATGCTCGCAATTCTGTTATCCTCAGGTGCTCGGTAGGAGTTGGTAACAGGCTTCGGCCATTGCCCTTCCAGCCGCTCGAGTTTCACACCCGATGATGAGCCAAACTGAGGGCTGAATTTTAATTCCCTTTACCTTGTTATTTACTTTGACTCATATCTGAAATTGTGTTCTAACTACTGACCGATTTCTTATTTTAACAGGTTGGAATGCGCTACGGCGAAGTGTTGTCTCAGCATAAGGTAGCGACCTCATGACCTTCATGACGTGATGCATCAGAGTTCACCGAGAGGTAAGTTCTTGCGCATAGCCCAATTAAATTTCCCTTCTTATGCTCTAAATCATGTGGTAACTCGGTATGTGTCGTGATGCAGGTTCAACTTGAAGTATCCTTAAATTTCAGAAAGGTTGCAAGCCTTGTTCAGCTCATGAATGATCTTGGAATCCGTTTATATACGTCCAGATTCTTGAAGTTTTGCAACATCAAGTGGGATCATTCAGACGAAGTTCGCCACTTTTCCATCCAATGATAATCTCTGGGATTCGGCAACGCTGCAGCTTCTGCACTTCCGAGAGAAAATATGAGAAAGGAAAAACCAACTCATTTGATCGAAGTGCGTCACGTGCGAGCATCTCAAATGTTCTGGGAAAAGCATTTTTCAATTATTTGTGACAAAGGACCCAAGACCTAGCCTTCAAATATCTGAGCACTTTTGTATGAGGCCACAGTTGACGTGTGGCAAGAAATTCTGTGGTTGTTGCTTTGAAATTTTAGAATGGGATAGCTTTAATTTTGATCCACCGATACATTCTTTGTTGATTTAACATGTAAACAGGGTTTTCGTAACTTAGTAGATATGTTTATACGTGCTGAAACGAGTATGACCTGTTCTACCAACAAAACTTTATTAGTATCCTTAGATGTACCAGCCCTTATGTTAAATGAACAAAATCATGACTCTTTATGAAGTCCAAATGAATGCTTCCGAATACTTGAATATCCAGTAGAAAGTCTTACTCTTTACATTTAAAAGCATAAGATACTTTTTTATAATGCGAGAGCTCGTGGATTTCGGTTAACTTTCTTGCCTTAACACCTTTTGAACATCAGCTAACAACATCTCCACTATTATTCCATCATTTTTCTGGGCCAACCGCGAGCATGCACCAAAAATCATAAAAATCCATTCTCAAATGATAGTTTGCCTGTGTTAGAACAACCTGCCTTTAACATCAACTATTCGATTATGGATCAAATAGCTATGAACCAAAGAATCCTGGTAATCACCTGAATCGAAACACTATGGCACTCCAACTGATTAATCTTAATTTCCAATATATTCTAAATTGAGCCGCACATGATTAATAGAATCAGAAATGTTTGGAGCGACTTGAAATAGAAGAAAAGAAATGAAAAGAGAAAAATCCTCATCAGCCGAGCGGACTAATACTCTGTATTCAAAAATCCAACTGTGGTTTCTGATGAATAACTCAATACCATGAAACTGAACCAAATTGATACCTCAATATAATCAAACCTT
>CAWUDS030007057.1:0-27677 GCA_963859935.3 Lathyrus sativus
ACCGCCCTTTACGGGTTTTCAGTTCACCGGGATACCCTTTTTTGCCGAAGCCGCCCAGTGTAGGTTTTCAACTTCGCGGGTGTACATTTTTTCAATTTTATCCCTAATTTTTGCCCGAACCTTTCATTCTGTTTTTGGTTCGCCAGGATGCCCCATTTTTGCCTGGACTCTCTTTTTTCTGTCCAGCGGGTCTATTTCAAGCAAAGTATTTTTTAACTGCGTCCGAATTCACAGGCGACGTGAAGTCTTCTCTGTCCATGGTGGACAACAACAACGCTCCTCCCGAAAATACTTTCCTGACAACGTATGGCCCTTCGTAGTTGGGGGTCCACTTGCCCCTGTGATCTGCTTGCGGCGGGAGAATCCTTTTCAGCACAAGGTCGCCCGTCTGAAAGCTTCGCGGATGTATCTTCTGGTCGTACGCTTTCTTCATTCGGCTCTGGTACAAACGACCGTATGCTAAAGAAGCTAGCCTCTTCTCATCCATTAAGCTCAGTTGGTTCAATCTGTTTGTTACCCATTCTGCCTCGTCTAGCTGAACGTCTCGCAATACCCTCAGAGAAGGGATCTCAACTTCCAATGGTAATACCGCTTCCATTCCGTATACCAACGAGAACGGAGTTGCCCCGGTTGATGTGCGTACCGTCGTACGATAACCGTGCAAAGCAAAAGGTATCATTTCATGCCAATCCTTATAAGTCACCACCATTTTCTGAACGATCTTCTTGATATTCTTATTGGCCGCCTCAACAGCGCCATTCATCTTGGGTCGGTAAGGGGAGGAGTTGTGATGTTCAATCTTGAAATTCTGACAGAGTTCCTTCATCATTTTGTTGTTCAGGTTTGAACCATTATCCGTGATTATCCGCTCGGGGATTCCATATCGGCAGATGATATCTCTTTTGATGAATCTGGCCACCACCTGCTTCGTTACATTTGCGTAGGACGCCGCTTCCACCCACTTGGTGAAATAATCGATTGCTACTAGGATGAACCGATGCCCGTTAGAAGCTGTCGGCTCGATCTTTCCAATCATGTCGATTCCCCACATTGAAAATGGCCAAGGCGATGACATCACATTTAGAGGACTTGGAGGCACATGGATCTTATCAGCATAGATTTGGCACTTGTGGCACTTCCTCGCAAACTTGAAACAGTCAGTTTCCATAGTCAGCCAAAAATAACCTGCCCGCAGCAGTTTTCTCGTCATAGCATGTCCACCAGCATGCGTACCAAAGGTACCTTCGTGTATTTCCTCCATGAGAAGCTTTGCCTCTTTTTCGTCTACACAACGCAACAGCACCAAATCGTGGTTCCTTCTGTATAATACGCCGTCCGGGTTCAAATAGAAATTGCCCGCTAATCTCCTGAGAGTCTTCTGATCTTGACTGGATGCCCCAGCCGGATACTCTTTATTCTTCAGGAAATTAAGGATATCAAAATACCACGGTTTGTCGTCGGATGCTTCATCAATAGCAAATACATAAGCTGGCCTGTCAAGCCGAGAGATAATAATTCGGGGAGCTTCGTTCCAGAAGTTGACCTTGTACATGGAAGACAAAGTGGCCAGAGCGTCAGCCATCTGATTTTCTGCCCGCGGTACATGATGCAATTCAACCTTGTCGAAGAAAGGCAACAATCTCCTTGCATAATTCATGTAATGTATCAAGTTGGGATGCCGTGTCTCCCATTCCCCTTTGATCTGATTCACCACCAGAGCTGAGTCTCCGTATACGTCCAGGTGTTTGATTCGCAAATCAATGGCTTCTTCAAGCCCCATTATACAAGCTTCGTACTCAGCTTCATTATTGGTAACGGCGAAGGTCAATCGGGCGGTAAACGGGATGTGCGACCCGTGTGGCGTAGTGATGATTGCCCCTATTCCACTACCATAAGCGTTCACGGCTCCGTCAAATATCATCTTCCATTTGGAACCCAACTCCGGTCCTTCGTCTGGCAATGGCTCTTCACAATCTTTCATCTTTAGGTACATGATATCCTCGTCAGGAAAATCAAACCTCATCGATTGGTAATCTTCAATAGGCTGCTCCGCCAGATACTCAGACAGCACACTCCCCTTTATAGCCTTCTGCGAGACGTATTGAATATCATATTCAGTCAAGACCATCTGCCAACGGGCAATTCTCCCTGACAACGCCTGCTTTTCAAACACATATTTGATAGGATCCATCTTCGAGATGAGCATGGTTGTATGATTCAGCATGTACTGCCTCAAACGCTTGGCGGCCCAGGCTAGCGCGCAACAAGTTTTCTCAAGCATTGAATACCGAGATTCACAATCTGTAAATTTCTTACTCAGGTAATAGATTGCATGCTCTTTTCTCCCTGTCTCGTCATGTTGACCGAGAACACAACCCATGCTTCCCTCAAGAACCGTCAAATACATTATCAAGGGTCTACCTGCCACTGGGGGTATCAAAATAGGAGGCTCCTGCAGATACTGCTTTATTTTATCGAACGCCTTTTGACAATTTTCGTTCCACGTTACAGCTTGATCTTTCTTCAGCAGCTTGAATAACGGTTCACACGTGGCCGTTAGGTGAGATATGAACCGGACAATGTAGTTCAACCTCCCTAAAAACCCGCGCACCTCTTTCTCTGTTTTAGGCGTCGGCATTTCTTGAATCGCTTTTATTTTAGCAGGGTCGACCTCTATTCCTCTTTCGCTTACGATAAACCCCAGGAGCTTACCTGATCTCACCCCGAAGGTGCATTTGTTAGGGTTCAGCCTCAGCCTGAATTTCCTAAGCCTTTTAAACAACTTCAGTAAATTCACCAGATGTTCTTCCTCCGTCTGGGATTTGGCAATCATATCGTCAACATAAACTTCGATCTCTTTATGCATCATGTCATGGAAAAGAGTCGTCATCGCACGCTGATATGTTGCCCCAGCATTTTTCAAACCAAAGGGCATCACTTTGTAGCAAAATGTTCCCCAAGGCGTTATAAAAGTAGTCTTCTCCATATCCTTTGGCGCCATTTTAATCTGATTATAGCCTGAAAAGCCATCCATGAAGGAGAATACGGAGTATTGAGCCGTATTATCAACTAACACGTCAATGTGAGGAAGTGGAAAATCGTCTTTTGGGCTTGCTTTATTCAAATCTCTATAATCTACGCACATTCGAACCTTGCCGTCTTTCTTTGGCACTGGTACGATGTTAGCAACCCAAGAGGGATATTTTGTCACGGCCAGGAAACCAGCGTCCCACTGTTTCTGAACTTCCTCTTTAATCTTCATTGCCATATCTGGTCGAGTTCTGCGAAGCTTTTGCTTGACCGGCGGGCAATCTTCTTTCAGTGGCAGGCGATGCACGACCATGTCTGTATCGAGCCCTGGCATATCTTCATACGACCAAGCGAATACATCGCTGTACTCCCGGAGCGTTTCAACCAGTCTTCGCTTGATATCACTCTGCAGTGCGGCTCCAATACGAATATTTTTCTCAACCCCTTCCGACCCCAAGTTGATAATTTCGATGACCTCATCGTGAGGCAGAATGGCTCTTTCCTCTTGCCTCACCAACCAAGACAGTTCTTCAGGAACGTCACTATCTTCGACAACCTCTTCTTCAGCCTGAAACACCGGGTGCTCAAAGTCGGGACGAGTCATAGGTGATTCAAGGATGTCATCTGAAAATGTTATCCTACAAAAGGAATGGTTAAGCGCTTCAAAATGCGTATAAAGCGAACGACCACGTTGCCATTTTATTGAAAAATACAAAACAAGAAAGACAGGGATTACAGTATTTGCACATGAAAAACGCCATTTATTTAATGATTAACACGCAATGTTCATAACAACACAGCCCTAAGCAAATCATGATGCCCCGGGCAAGACATCAGATTGTTCAACAATTAATAAAGCAAAGCATTACTGTTTAAAAGTCACAGGAACAAGCTCCTGAATAGACCAGTTGCACAGTCCTTGTCCTGGCGTGCTTGGCTGAATCCAGGCATCCATATCACAGTCGCTGTCTCCTTCATCAGACTCTGAAGCAGCATTGACAGTTTCATGACACACCCCACTGGAAGAGATGGTGATTGGCTTTCTGAAACGGGGTGCCCCCACGGAAAGAGTTGATGACGACGGTTGGTACCCCAGCCCGAACCGGTCCATCTTCACAGGAATGTCCAGCACATTGCCCCAGCCCTTGGCTTCTCCTGCTTCCACTAGAGCTTGAGCTTCTTTATACGATGAGACGGCTATCTCTGGCACTTTGCTCGGCCCGGGACCCTTGTCCTTGATGCACAAACCTTCGAATGCCTGGCAGGGCGTTTCGTGGATTTCTCCGTCGACTTCCACATATTTAAATGAAGATAGATGGCTGACCAGGATGTCCTCTTCTCCGCACACGGTGACTACGCTGTCTCCAACCATATATTTTAACTTCTGGTGCAGGGTGGACGTGACTGCCCCTGCTCCATGAATCCAGGGTCTTCCAAGCAAGCAACTGTACGCAGGCTGTATGTCCATGATATAAAACTCCGTTGCAAACACTTCCGGCCCCACCTGCAGAGGCAACGTAATCGATCCAAAGACTGTTCTCCGCGTGCCGTCAAACGCTCTGACTACCAAGTCGCTGGGTGTACACAAAATTCCTCTAACATCCAGCTTCATCATCGCCTTCTTGGGCAGCACATTCAAAGATGATCCGGTGTCAACCAATACGTGCGACATTACTAATCCTCTACACTCGACAGATACGTGTAATGCCATATTATGATCTCTCCCTTTCGGAGTCAAGTCAAAATCGGTAAAGCCCAAGCTGTGGCCTGCATTCACATGTGCCAATACTCCTTCTAGCTGGTTCACGGAGACGTCTTGGGGTACAAAAGAAGTATCCAGGACTTTCAGCAACGCATTTCTGTGAGCTTCCGAACACAACAGCAGTGACAGGATAGATATTTTGGACGGCGTCTGCTGCAGATGCTCCACAATCTTATAATCACTTTTTCGAATCAAGCGCATGAACTCTTCTACATCCTTCGATGCTGCTTCTTTTCCACTCGCTTGCACCGGAACATTCTCAACTGCTTTCCCTTTTCCTTTCGCTAGTCTTTCAGCCTCCACTTCGGGGGATATAAAGATCCTACCACTCCTTGTCATGCCTCCTGAGCCGACAACATTATCCACAGTCTCGACTGGCTGTTTATTAACATCAATTTTTATCCCGTCACAATACACCTCTAACCCATATGACCATGGGACTGCTTTTGTGTTCTCGTACGGGATTGGCCCGGCCTTAGTTATGGTGATCGGTGGGCGCTGAGCTGGTGCTGCAATAGTGATCGTCTTCCGAGGAATTGTCACAGTGGCCACATCATTCTGATTATCTGCTACCGCCCCTGCGGGCTCTTCAGTGGCTGCTTGATCAAACTGCAATATACCTTCATCAATTAAAGCCTGAATGCCCTTCTTCAAATCATCACACCCTCCAGCTAGGGTCCAACAGTCTAAGCAATACTCGTTACATCCTGGGTAAACACCCCCTTGTAACAATCGGCTCTTTATCTCGCTCAGTGGCGTCTTTAAATCTTCAACATTCATAATCAGATTCAACCCTTCCTCAGTTAGAACGGCGTTTGCCCCATGATTAGGCATGGGTTTCTGCACTATATTCGGACCTGCCGTTCCGAAATTGATAGTCTTATTGTCCAAAAGATCCTGCACAACATGCTTAAAAGCATGGCAACCTTCTATATCGTGACCTGGAGCCCCAGAATGAAACTCACAGTGCCTGCTTGCATCATAGCCAAACGGGGGAGCTCCCGTTATTGGTGCCAGAGTTCTTTTCTCTACTAGATTCAATCCCAACAATGTCTGCAACAAATCGGCATAGGTTGAGGGAGGCTTCTCAAACACTCTTCTCGGTTTACTACCCTGGAATCTTCGCGGAGCCTGCTGTGCCCCCTGCTGAGACTGCTGCTGCTGTTGCATTGGCTGCTGCTGAACCGGTTGTTGCTGGAGTGGTTGCTGTTGATACGGGATAGTAACACTTGCCACCTGCTGCGGCTGACGATATTGACCTCGTCCCCTGCCTCGGCCTCGGCCTCGGCCTCCGAATACTGCGCTTGCCTCGCCCTGACGGCGCCCACCATAAGCTTTCCTATTACTGCCAGATGCAGTTGATTCCTCGGCTTGGAACTTTCCTTGCTTAATATTACGTTCAATCTTTTCTCCCATCAGAATCAGGTCTGAGAAACTGGCCAGAGACGTGTGAAACAACATGTCATGAAACAGACCTGTGAATGTGCCGACAAACATGTCATTCATTTCCTTATCTTCTACAGGAGGACGGACCCTGGCAGCCATATCGCGCCACCTTTGCGCGTACTCTTTAAAACTCTCCCCCTTCTTTTGCGACAGCCCGGCCAACTGGACCCGATTGGGTGCCAAGTCGCTGTTATACTTGTAGTGAGCTACAAATGCCTCTGCTAATTGCTTCCATGTCTTGATATCAGTTGGCTCCAACCCCATGTACCATTCTAGGGAAGGACCCGACAGACTATCTTGAAAGAAATGCATTAGCATTCTTTCATCAGTTGAGTATGCAGACATCTTTCTGTAATAAGCTCGTACATGCACTTTTGGACATGTGTCTCCTTTATACTTGTCAAACGCAGGAGCTTTGAATTTAATTGGCACCCTCAAGCCAGGTACCAGCCCCATTGTTGCCATGTCCAAACCCACAACACTTTGGTTTAGGACTCCCCTCATCTGCTCTTCCAGCATTCTGATCTTCTGGGAGTCATCCATCGGCCCTTCGAAACCTCCTCCGGAGAAGGCGTCCTCTTGCTGATCCTCTTGCCACATACCGTTTCCAGCCCCATACCCATCATATCCATTATTACGTCCAGCTCTGATCTGATTCATCCCCGGACCTCGGCCTCTGTTGCCGTACCCTTGAACACCTCCAGCAGGCCCAAAAGCCATAAACCCAGCGCCGTTTCCATTTCCAAAACCTCCGTAACCCTGATTGGTCACACCATAACCATCTTGCCCAAAGCCTTGAGCATTGAAACCATATTTCCCAGCGTTATCGAATCCCTGATCATTGAACCCGAATCCAGCATTGACAAAGCCGTTGCCTCCCATATTATCACCCAAGTTGACGTCACCCAGCCCAACATTATGGCCAGCAGTCTCGTTCCCGACTCCGACGTTACCAGTCACAGCAGCGGTAGCATTGTTGACATTAGCAGCAGGTGTATTGATTACAGGTGGAGCCACCAACGTGGGAGTACCGTCTCCATGAACAGTATCGACCCGTACAGACTGATGATCCTCGTTACCATGACCAGCGTTTCGAGCCAACAGAGGTTGGACCATGGCCTGCAAATTCTCCTGTCCTTTCGCAATAGCTTCCATGGTCTGCATAAAGAGAGCGAGCTTCTCGCGCACATCTTGCATCTCGTTCTGCATTTGATCCATGATTCTTCGACAGTTGGTGCGGGTAGAATAGCGGTGCGGGTGCTGATCTGCAATCCTGAAAAGTACCTGTTACAGAGCAGGACATAAGACCCTTATTCAAAGATTACCTGCAATGCAATATGAATGTGAATGCAATGCAATGTGTCTGTGCATTAGGGAAATTCATTCCCCCAGTTCTAGTGTGAAGGTGCCTGTGCAGTGACAGTGTTGACAATAGGAATATCGGAGCTGAATCATAGAAAGCCTCATATATTGCAGGGAAAACCAGAATACAATGTCGCTGAGAGTACGATAAGAAGGCATGACCTCAACCAACAATCCTGGTGATGGTCAGCACTTATGCAAATAAAGCATACAAGTTACTACAAGTTACTACAAGGAATGATCAAATCCTCCCAAAAGTCTGGTACTCTTCTATCAACTTCTTGGTCTCTGGATGGCTTGGTCGATCAAGCAGCCCTTCAACAAGCTGGTTTCTCTTCTTAAGAACACGGCGCACATCTTCAGCAGTTTCTTCCCATGTTGCTTCTCCGAAGCAATCTTCTAGCTTTCGCTTCTGAGACACCGCTTCATCTCTGGATTTGATTGCTTTGTTCAGTGCATGCTGGACACTGTACCGGGTCATCACTTCTTCCTCGCACTTCTTGATGCTAGACTTCAACTTCTCTTCGAGGTCGGAGATTTGCTGTTTCAGCTTATCTTCTCTCATTTTATTGTTGGTGAGAGTAGCATTCCAAGTCTTATTGCAAGAGGAGATTTCTCGGTGTGCTGCGTCGAGCGCCTTCTTTTTGGCTTCCAGCATGTCATGGGAGCTTCTGAACTCTTGCCCCAGACGTTCGCGCTTCTTCCTCTCCTCAGTCAACTCAGCCCCTAATCTGTTCATTAGCTCAATCTGCTGTTGGAAAGCATACACGGCCTTGTTTTTCTCACTGCGTACCTGGGCTAACTCTTGCTCTAACCCTTCATTAATCTTCATCAAGGCTTCTTTTTCTTTCACAACTTGCTCGTAGACCTCCCTAGAGACAGTAGTTGGCTCCGCTACCGGAATAGGAACAAGAATTGGTGCATCTGGAAACGGCATCCTCAACTGACTAGCCCTCTCCTGAATCCAAACTCTATAAGGTGCATAGGCCTGACAGTCATTCTTTCCTAACAACGGCTTCCCTCTGCGGTTAATACGCGTCCAGGCATGTTGCAACTTGGCTAATAACTCCCCCTTCACATCACCTGTGAAGTACAGAGATTCCTGTACTTCTTCCTCCTGAGGTGGATCCTTCGATGCATATCCGAACTGGCGAATGAATAGAGAAGGGTTGTAATTGATACACCCTTTTCTTCCTATCAACGGCACATTAGGGTACCCAGAACAACTGAAGATGAGCTCAGATCCCAACAGGTCTCGATCAAACCACTCCATGTCTTCCGACGATAACCTCATCAGGCGCTCTGGCCAACCAACTGGAACTGTAGTCTCTGCAACAGACCTTCTCTTAGGAAGGTGACTCTCAAACCACTTATTCAACAAGGGCACACACAGATGAACATTTTTCCCTCTGCCCTTCTCATTCTTGTAATGCAGTGAGTGGTAGAAGTCTCCGAGTAAGGTAGGTACAGGATTACCAGCGGCAAACAAGTAGAAAGCATCGAAGTCCACAAAATCCGGTATATTGGGGAACAAAACTATGCCATAAATGCACAAAGCCAACACAGCATTGAAAGCAACCCAGCACCCGCTCTTGGCATACTCCTGGGCTTTACCAACTAAGAACTGGAGTGAGAAGCCTGGAACTCCACGGGAAACAGTAGTCACAAGTTCAGAAGCATCAATATGCAAGGCCTTTGCCAACTCCTCCGGCTTGGGCTTGACGTCATAATGAATGAATGGAACCTGGTTCTGCACGGGCAGCTCAACATACTCAGCGTATTCCTCCAGGGTTGGTCCCATAATAAAGTCAGAGAACGTAAAGCACCTCAAAGCAGGGTCGTAGAATTGCATCAAAGCATACAACCCATCTAACTCTACCTCTGTAGGTTTGCACACCAATCTCAGTAGTCTACCATAGCTCATCCGGAAGCTCCTACGAACACCCTCATCAGCAAGAGAGATCAACCCAAGTAGAGGAACAATATCAGGCGTAGGCAATTTGTAAGCAACCGTTCTCCTTAAGCTAGTCATGATCAAACACTCAGAAGTCTGGGTACTAGAACTAGGGAAATGCAAATGCGCCTGCAGCACAGACACACATTAGTGAAATGCAAATGGTAATGGATATGCAGTGATGCAATGCAAGTAACATGCAACAGGGACCAAAGCTGTAGCTGAATAGCCTGAACCCAATCAAGAAAGGTCTCAGATAGACCATCCAGAAGTCCTCAAGCCCTGGTCTCAGATATACCTCAAACAAAGCTCCAATATTGGTCTCTGATAGACCCCATAATCATAACCTGAATGGTCTCTGGCAGACCTCAGATCATATCCCCCACTGGTCTCTGACAGACCTCAGAACACATCTCCAAATAGTCTCTGACAGACCTCGGAACACACCAACTGGTCTCTGACAGACCTTAGAACCCTCCATAAATATCCAAGATCCTGATCAACAAACCGGTGGTCTGAAGGTCTAGTTACCTGCATAACCCTGAATCCCCTCACAGGTGGGTGGCCCTATAACTGGCACAAGGTACGGCATCCTATGCGGTCGTCGGTGTCACAGACTTTCAGGGTTGATGATACGATTCCTAGAAGGAGTGGCATCATCAATTCCTGAAGAGGCCTCACTTAGCCAACTTCCAAATGATCGGTCCCCAGAGTCGACAATCCAACTAACCAGCAACCCACGCCAACCAAAGGAAGGGGCAGGAGGCCAACCAGAGGAACCTCGTCTGAGTGTAGATTTCATGGGACACCGAAGCAAGCAAAGCAAACGGGCGCCCACTAATTTCTACTCTAATTCTAGGTGCACTCAAGCCCAGGTCCGACTTATCTCTCAATATCAGAACACCCGTCACACCCCAGATACAGCAATAATAATCAATATATAAAGCTGAAAATAGAAGGTTAGAAATATAAAATAACTCCATACAAAATCCTCGACGGGAAAACAAGCGTTAGGATTGACTCTCTTAAGGGACGTTGGATCCCAAATGCATAAGGACTATCGCAGTCCTTAGCAGCCAGGGGACGTTGGGTCCCCAGCAGAGTCGCCAGCTGTCGCTACTGCGAAAATCGGCGCCGGCTGACAGAAGAGTCGCCACCGTGCGTTATTTATCCCAACGGAGGGAAAGGAAACGCTCGAAGTAAACCTCGCAAAAAACGGGGAAAGGTATGGTCATCGCAACCAAAACCTGGGTTCGGGAGTCGGTTACGCAAGGGGAAGGTATTAGCACCCCTCACGTCCGTCGTACTCGACGGGATCCACGCTTGTTTTCGGGTATGGATTGTTATTCTATCTAAACTATAGGTCAGGGGTTAAAAAGAAAATAAAATGAAAATAAAAATGACTCGGCAAAGTATCGCACTTTATGCCTACGTATTCCCGTCTGGAACGAGAAATCAGAGTCAACGTAGTTCGCCTACCTACGGGAAAGGAGGGGAAGGTTGCTCGCTAGGATATCGCATCCTATGCCTACGTACTTTCATACAGCATGGAAGATCAGAGCAAACGTAGTTCGGGCCACGTACGACACAAGTCTGTCTTGGTTGATTTTATTCCTTCTGAAAAAGGTTTTCTGATTAACAGTCCAAGCGGACAAAAATGACGTCTGGATGAGTTCACATTCTTTTACGGAAGAAGTGTCTTTTATTGAGTTTGAAATCTTTACGTGTTTTTCTGTTTGTTTTGGGAAAGAAAGAGACAGAACTCTAACCTACGGTTGCGAAGGGAAACAGACTAACCTAATGTTATCATGCATGGGTTAAAACCTAATGTCTATCATGCTCCTCTCTTGCGCAGAGAGAAACAGAGATCCTAAGGGATGGGCAGAAACAGAAACAATATCAAATATATACAGTAAAACAGTAAAATGCATGGATGCAACAGTACAAGCGAGGCAAGGGAGTCCCACTCAACCTCGAACCTAGAAAACAATAGGCAAAAGTGAACAGGCTTCACTTTCAACCCAACAGGGTAAACAGCAAGCAATACAGTCAGAAAAACCAATCAATACATCAAGAAATGAAATACAGCAAAATGAACAGCCACAGCAGCTCTGAATCAACATCTGGCTTCAAGTAATCTCCAATCAGCTACAGGCTTCAACAAGCATCAGTCTCCATCTTCATGACCTTTAGGCAAGGGCTTTGATCATCATTCTTCCATCTGCAATGGCTTTTCTTCAAGTTCAAACCTCCAGTATGAGGGATTAGTCACAAGAGTGAATTGGGTGTTAAGCAATCAGTTGACTACCAAGGGTGGTGAACAGACTGCTTCTAACACAAAAGACATTTTCTCTCAAGAGTTCTATCTCTTAGACACTATCACCAAGCCTTCCAAAGGAAGGGGGTGAGTGTCTTAGAGAGACTCTGAATCACAGAGAAGAATGGATGCAGACAAGGCAATCCATGTTTGAGAAACAAACTTTCTAACCTAGAGCTCTGCCTAGCTCCTAAACCCTAGTCTCCTCAGCAGCTGCTAGCAAGAACCTCCTCCTCAACTCTGACAGTTGATCTTCAATCTCTGGATCTCCAATGGTCTTCATCTCCTCAAATCTTCAGCTCTCCCAAGTCCCCAGGCAATCCCAATACCCAAGCAAGCAAGCAATAATCCCCAGAGGGCACACCACACCAGTCAATCAGATATATACAGAGTATTAATAGCAGCAGGGGAATCCTAACTTTTTCTAAGGGGATCTAATAACTACCCATAGCCCCTATAGTCCCATAACTAAACTAGTCAAACCCTAAGTCCTAAGGGAAAAGAATCAAATCTCATAGGTCATCACCTAAAAAACCCTAATTTGTCCATGTTATTCACACTTACACTAAACATCTAAATTTAATTTCTAAAAATGGGACCTAAATTGAATCTACAAGTTCAATATCTAACCTAAACAACCTAAGAAGAATGGATTAAAAATATGAAAGTATCTAATAGAACAAAAATTAATAAAATCATGTATGAAATGAAACCATTTAAAATGTTATTTATTTAGAAAATATGGGAAAAATATCAAATAAAAAATAAAATGCCATTTTTATTTTTTATAATTTTCTAGACATCCTAAAGAAAATAATGCAAAAAGAATGAATTAAAAATGATGATTTTGCTATTTATTATGAATTTTAGAAGATGCATGAAAAAATTAAAGAAAATAAAAGAAAATATAAAGAAATAAGATGGAGGGGGTGAGAAAAGCAAGAAAACCAGGTTAGGCGCGTTGGGCTTATGAAATTGGGGGGTGTAGATAGCGCTCTGAGCCCAATCCCCCCAACTTAATGAAACGCTGCGTTTGGGATTTCAAATTCTCCCACCAAAATTCAGATCAAACACGGGCCGTTGGATGATACTCCCAGTCAAGAGTCCAACCTCCACCGTACGGTTCTCCACCCTTCTTCAACCTCCAGCTCCTAGGGTTTTCAGTCATGCATTCCATACACGAATGTTCCACCCACTCGTTCTCCATGCATTCTTGATGAAAAATAACAACTCCAAGCCCTAAAATAATCTACACTACTCAAGGAATCCATATCCAATCCTAGTTTTCCCTAACTCTCATTGTACACTCCAAACAGAGAGCACGAAATTCAGAACACACCATGCTTGCCTGAGGTCAAAGTTACCAGAACTCAAACCTGATGATCCACAGATATTCTACATGCTTGCCTCATTATTCTATGCTTCATCACATTGATTATAACTCAACACACAACTTATTATCGAAGCCAACAGAAATGGCAACCTGTCATTGATCTCCATGAATCTATCCCTAAACTTCAAGAATTGATCCTCTAGGGTTTCTAAACAACATTATCCTAACCACATGATCTCTACCAGCCAGAATAGTGAGATTCGAAGAAGTTTACATACCTTGCACTTGATGATGGTGATGGTAGTTAGACCTCAATTCAACCTTTGATACTTGCTGAAAACAATCTCCAATGAATGAATATGCTTCTGTTTGCAATGATTTGTGCTTAATCCTTATGAATCATGCTATTCCATCCTTCATGCAAGTTGGAGTTTCAAACTGAATCTCTTCACACAGCCACAAATTCCCTCCAATCTTTTGTGCCAATTACTCCATGATGTTAGTAGATGATGATAGTGACAGAAATCAGAATGATAGAGGAAGTTTCAAAGGGTTTTGGATGAAAATGCAACTTGGAGTGATGAAGTGGATAGGTGTAATCCTTGATCAATTCAACCACTTCTTGATGTGAATCCTAGGGTTTGAATGATGATGATGATGATTCAATCCAAAGATGTGAGAATTTTGAGGGATTTGTAAGAGTTTGAGTATCTTATGGAAGAATAAGAAAATGGATGAAAATGGAGATTTTTGACAAATGGGAGCACCAACCCTTGCATGAATCAGCTTGCATGAATATATAGGTTGCATTAGAACCTCCTAGAACATTGGAGAAATTTCCCTTACACTTTTCCCTTTCAATTTGGATTATGTTACTTTCAATTCAAGCAACCATGGATAACTCACAAATTATGACCTAAGCTCAAAATTCCACTTTAGCCAATGTTTTTAAAATGCCTTTTCCATTCAAAATGACCTATAATTTTGCATCATTTGGCCAAGATATGAAAAATACCATTTTTTAAGCCATTTTCCTTCATTAAATTCACCAATTTTGAAACCTTGTGCTATGGACATTCCCAATCTCTCATGGTCACTTTTCTAGACTCAAAATGTCATTTGGAGCAAGTTTGATGTTGTAAGTTTTTCCATTTGAGGCCTCCTTGTATGAGTTTTGGACATAGGTTAAAATGACCTGTAATTCACAAATGACCAAACTACCCTTTGCTTGCCAAGACCATAAGTTGAGTCCCACACATCATATGAGGGCATACTATACCATTCTAGAAAGCTAAGACAATGAGGAACAATTCTTATGTTGACCAGAAATTCATTTGAAATCTCCTTGAGGGGTAAAACTAGCTTGGAAGTCAAGTCACTTTCACAGACAAAATTTCAGATACCTCAGATGACCTGTAACTTGCAAGGACCATAACTTGAGTTCTATAAATCTCCTTGAGGTCTTCCACCACTCAAATTAAAGGTCTTGAGATCCTCTACAAGTTTCATGTTGGCCAAGGATCCATTTGAAGTTTGCATTTTGACTTATCTTGCTTGGAAATTTGACCTAAACTAGGGGATTTTACAGAGAAACCCTAATTTAGAATCTCCTCCTCTCCTTGATTTCTCTTGAATTCTTCTTAGCACAACAACATATCCTTATTCTCCATGTCAAATGATGAACCCCACATCTCTCCAATAGCCCTTAATGCCTTTCAATCAGTCAATTGACCTAGGGTTGACCTAGGGTTGACCCAGATGAAACCCTAGTTGACTGTCTTCAACTGCAATTCTTGTGGTCACCTCAACAACTTGTTTTCCTCCCCAAATGACTTTCCAAGCCTCTCATGATGTCTAGATGCTCTCCATGCCTTCCATTCACAGCTCACAACCCCCTTGCTGACACTCAGATACCCTCAGATAGGGGATAGACTCAAGGCTTGATTTGCTGAACTCTCTGCTCTCAAATTCTTTTCTGATGATTTGAATGAGATGGAATTAGGATAATAACCTCTTGATAGGCCTCTAGAGATGAGAATAATGATTGGTCCCCTGTTGAATGACTTGCTATGCTTATGCTATGCAGATGGTTAGTCTATGTACATGACTCTATATGCAAATGCTAATGATATTGAAACATAAACCAAGTGAATAAGGTTGAGCAAATTTTAGGGTGCAACACTCATACATGAGTCTTTGTTCTGATCGGCTCAAACCATCTCTCTTGGTACTCATCCGTTAATGAAGGCATTACATAAACACACACCACAGTAAAACCACAGATCTAAATCCACCTTTCGGCCACCTCTCCAACTATGCTTTGGGCTTAAGTCTTTTCTTCGATTTTCTACCCCTTTCATTCAGATAATCAGATTAAGGCATGTACCATTTTGCTCGAGATTTTTTCCGTGGTACCTTTATTTTTTTTCTCGCTCACAGGCGCTTATTAGTCCACTTTGGGACGACTATAGAGATTCAACTGCCATTAGGCTAAATAACCTGGTGAGGGTTACCCAACTTAGAAGGACAGGTTGTCTTTACCGTCATTATTCAACCCTTTTTTTTTTGGTGCCACAAGTCATTCTCATAATCAATATATGCAATTCTTTCAATCATGTCAGACTATCATAATGAACTAATCGGGGAATACTTCTCAAATCCAAGTACTATGACACAAATCTGCACGTTGGAGTCGTTTCCTTTTTCCGGGGAACCTAGGGTGTTCATATTATACCTCAATTTCCAAACATCCCAAGTTCCTTAGTTCAAACTCCTCTTCCCTTGAACTCTAAATACTTTCTTGACTACCTTACACTCATACCATTCACAAGAAAATTTTTTTACGGTCTTCGTAGGGGCGAATTCGACGTGATTTTTATCGAACTTAAAATAAAAAGGTATTTAAATTTTCAATTCAAAATGGAAAACGGTAAAACCTCCCCCAACCTTGAACTAAACATTGTCTCAATGTTCAAGAACAAGAGAAGAACAGGTATACTCACAGAGATCCTCACAGAGGGGTCGACAGGTAATGCAACACCTCTTTGCCGCTTCCACGTTTTCCCTTTCAAACTCTCGTTTATTCCTGCAAAAACAATAACCACAAAAAGAAAAACATAAATTCTTAAAATCCGTGGGTTGCCTCCCACGCAGCGCTTCGTTTAACGTCGCATGGCTTGATGGTCGAATCCCCATTATTATGGGGGGTACTTTAGCCTTCTTTCCACTTCAGCTTTGATTTGCTCTTCCATTTTCACAACTTGTGTGGCCAACTTCAAGTCAATTATTTCTTCCGGTTTACTCATACTCCGGTCATATAACTCCAGATGCTCGTTTGCAACGATGGCTTCAATAATTTTTCTGATTCCAGTGGCTGTTGTAAAGTTGGATGAGCCACCGGCTGCTGTATCGATTAGATGCTTAGTCTTTATCTTAAGACCATTCACAAACATTTGCATCTGTTCAGTTTGATCCAGATTGTGAGTAGGACATGCAACCAATAACCGTTTGAACCTTTTATACGAATCTCTGAGTGATTCTCCTTCCCTCTGTTTAAAATTCATAATATCATATCGTTTGCGAATATAAACAGAGGCAGGAAAATACTCATTCAGAAAGGCTCTTTCCATTTCTTCCCACATAGTAATACTTCCGGTTGATAAGGAGTAAAACCACTCTTCAGCTTCTTTAGATAAAGTGAACGAAAACATTCTTAACCTTTTTGCTTCATCTGTGTGTCCTTTCATCTGGAGAGTAATGCTCATCGTCAGAAATCTCTGTAGATGTTTATTTGTGGCTTCGTTAACCTTTCCGGTGAATGGTCTCCTCTCAAGATGAGTGATTGTGCTCGGATGCAGCTGGAAATTTGCGACATTCACTGGTTGGTTTATAATTGTTAACCTACCAGCTGGTGCATTCGCCCCTTCGTAGTCTCCAAGAAGTCTCTCTACTGGTGGGAGATCCGTGAGACAGCCTATGTCCCATTAGTGGAATTCTAATGAAACCTTATAAAAATACAGAAAAATTTGAAATTTTTAAAGGACAATACTTAATTATTTAAAAACATACTGTTTCACATACATATGCTTCAAATATATTTTACAGAGTTTGACACCGTTAAGACTAGCGGCCTTGCCACATAGATAAAACATAAAATAAAAGTACAGAAAGGAAACCAAAAAGAAAGCATACCAAAAGGGACCTCCTAAGTCCAACAAGACTGACACTTATACTGACTGTAGTAGTAGGGATGTGATTAGCGTTTGACAAAACACTAACAGCTCCCAATCTAGATGTTATAGTAACACATCTCCACGTCACTTCATATCCTTTCCTTCTGAGTTGTCGGGAAGTACGCAAGATTCGAGCTCATCGTCTGATCGTCATAAAATAATCCAAAATGCAAAACAAAAATGACACAGGGCTAAGATTCATGTACAAGTTTAAAAGTGGGAATGAATGTGTAAAATAATAATATATATGGAAACCATATTTATACAAACAAGCGTATCTTATACCCACAATTACATATACTTTATTTATTCTAATGCATCCCTGAACTATATGCTGACTCAGGCCACTAAACGCTGTCAATGATATCTATCCCATTTACCAAGATCAGATATCACTAGACCACATGCCACCAACGTACTCCCAATTACCAAGAGCTACGCCACCTAACTTCACATGGAGCCTAGGTGTTATAAGTCGATCGTCCCTGAGAATTCAGGCCAAGAACCTTGTCTTGCCTAGCATGCATAGATAATAATCCCCGTCGGGATTGCAGGCGACTGATCAACCTCGTGCGTCCCATACCGCACGGCGGTGGACTTACACATTCCTTAATGCAAGTCTATATGATCACTCACTCATCTTGTGGCAACTCTTAGCCATAAGTATTAAGTTAATAATGGGGAATTATCGTATCAACTTTTCAAGTTATACTTATTATCTAGATACTTAGGTTGAGTACCAAATCCATCCAATGTCTTGCCATATTTGATCTTTGTCCTTACATAATAAGTTCAGTTTGTATAATGGGTAATTGTATGGTTAACTTCCCAGGTAAGAGAGGTGGACTGTAAACGGCATAGTCGACCAAGTCTTTCCTTAGCCAGAACCCAACCAAATATAACTACTCATTGTATCCAACTTTCCTTATGTTAATGGGGATCAATTACTTAATATCTAGCAATGTTTTTCTCTCATTAACCGATTATTTCCTTAATCTATCAATCACAATCATTCAAGTATAAATAAAATAAACAATTATAAAATTAACCGAATAATGCAAGCACAATACAATACCAAATTGTCAAAGATTATTCCTATGATAATTAATTAAGGCCGGCGTAACCTCGCCTAGTGATTTGTGAAAATCATTATTTGAGAATAGGCTCTCCTTAATTATTTATCGCTAGTAGGGCTTAGGTCACCACTACACACATATATATTAAGTTATTTTACGCTAACCGTCCCAATCGTATACGAAATCTTGCCCCCACCTTTTGTTGAGTGTTGTTGAAAGTCCACAAGTGTTGTCTTCGATCTTTGCCAAGAACCTAATTTACGATAACCGTTGGATTGTACGAAATTTATGAAATAATTAGAATATAATTTATGGTTAATTGAACATAATCCCGTTATAACTTGAAATATTTATTTATTTAAATATATCATAATAACCTCCAAAATAATTATTAAATTCAAATATAAATTATATTATACCTCCTTTTGAATTTGTTTGTTTTAGAAAATTGTCAAGAGTATATTTCTAATAACATTTAAATTATAATAAAATTTGGGCATTATAACGACTTAAAATGGTAAAATTTATTTTGGACTTTATAAGTTCAATATATCGACGTCTGAACGGAATTTGCATAGAAAATTTAAAATAACCTTTATATAAATAACATAATTAAAATAATATAATTAAAATAAAATGGACATTATAACGGCTTACCGATTACTTATGAAAATGATTTGGGCAGAACTTTGACGTATAAAACTCCCTTGAAACTTTAGAAGAACTTTTACCACAAAATACTCTAAAGGTTACGAACCGATATCGTGGGAACTTCGATAACTAAAACTAATATTGCTATATGAAGAAATTAGAGAAGGAAAGAAGTAAAGAAGTAAGAAAGATGATTTGTGAATGAATGAATGAAAATGGGGTGGAAGAGACCCCTATTTATACTAGTTGTAAAATATTAAAATAACATAATTTATCATCTTTTGCCCATACCTTCCAACTTTTCAACTCTTGCTAGTAAATATGTCTCTATCAAATATTTACTAATCTTTCATCAATAGTGCTTTAGGTGTTCTAGTATGACTTTGTGAAAATAATTTATGACAAAGGTATGGGAGCTTGATTTCATGACATAATATTATGTAGGATATTAATAGAAAATGAGATATATATTTCTTTTATAAAAAGTAAAATGTTAATAATATTAATAATAATAAAAATAGTAAAAAGGATAGTTATTTGATATTTTTATTGTCTTAAGATTATTTTATTTATTAATTGGTTTATAGAGTAAAATGATAATATTCAAATAAAATAAAATCAATTAATAATAACAAAACAAGAACAACAATAATGATAATAATAATATGAATAATTAATTAACTTAAAGTTAAGGGTTTTAAGTACCAATTTAAATTTCAAAGTTTAGTTTATAAAATGAAACGATGATATTCAAATTGAAGAATAAAAGTAATAAATATAAAAAGTAATTAATTAATAAATTAATTATTATAAGTGTTAGTTTCAACATTTAATTTTTAATAACTAGCATTGTTAAAATCTCAAATCTAACTAGATATATTATTTAGTGTATGGAAAAATTAGGATGTTACATTACCACCCCCCTTAAAAGAAATTTCGTCCTCGAAATTTAGCGTACCTAAAACATATGTGGATACTTCTGACGCATGTCTTCTTCTCTTTCCCAAGTAGAATCACCAGTTACATCATCCCACACGACTCTAACCAATGGTATTTGCTTTCCACGAAGTTCTTTAATACGATGATCTAAGATCTTGACAGGTATAGCCTCATATTCCAAATTATCTCTAAGTTCCACAGTTTCAGGCTCAATGACATGTGAAGGGTCCGGATAATACTTCCTCAGTTGTGATACATGAAATACATCATGAAGATTAGACAAGTTTGGCGGCAAAGCAATGTGATACGCTACAGGTCCAATCCGCCGTAGAATTTGAAAAGGCCCGATAAACCTTGGTGTTAACTTCCTAGTTTTGATTGCTCGTGCAATTCCCGCCCTAGGAGTTACCCTAATGAACACGTGATCTCCTGCCTCGAACTCCAAAGGTCTTCTCCTCTTATCATTATAACTCTTTTGACGGTCCTGTGCTGCCTTCATTTTTTCTCTAATAAGTTTAACCTGATCTGTCGTTTGTTGCACGAATTCTGAACCCAATATTTTATTTTCTCCAACCTCATACCAACATAAAGGTGTACGACACTTTCTTCCGTATAATGCTTCATATGGAGCCATGCCGATACTTGAGTGAAAACTATTGTTGTAAGTAAACTCAATCAATGGTAAGAACTCGTCCCAACTTCCTTTGTGTTCAAGAGCACAAGCTCTCAACAAATCCTCTAACGATTGAATCGTCCTCTCAGACTGGCCATCCGTTTGGGGATGATAAGCTGAACTTAACCTCAGTTTTGTTCCTAACTCTAAATGCAACTGATGCCAAAAATTTGATGTGAATCTGGGATCTCTATCACTGACTATACTTGAAGGTATTCCATGCAATCTAACAATCTCCTTTACATATACCTGAGCTAGTCTCTCTAATTTAAACGTCTGGTTGATGGGAATGAAATGTGCACTCTTTGTCAACCTATCAATGATCACCCAAATTGCATCATGTTGTTTCTGAGTCTTAGGCAAAGCGGTTACAAAATCCATGGCTATTCCGTCCCACTTCCACTCTGGAATATCTAAAGGTTGTAGCAATCCGGCTGGCTTCTGATGTTCAATCTTTGCCTTCTGACATACCAAGCAACTTTGAACATATTCTGCTATATGTCTCTTCATTCCAACCCACCAAAACATTTTCTTCAAGTCTTGATACATCTTTGTGGCTCCTGGATGAAAACTCAACTTACTTTTGTGGCCCTCTTCCAAAATCAACTTTTGAATATCCTGATTTTGAGGTACACACAACCTTTCTTTAAACCTTAGGATTCCATCACTCCTTATGTTAAACTCTCCATTTTGACCATTTCTTATATTTTCCTTTATGCTCACTAGACGGTCATCAAGTTGTTGTTCATCTTTGATCCATTTCAGAAATTCATTAGACACGACAATAGCGCCTATGAATATACTTCCTTCATTGTGATGTACTCCTAAGTTTAAATCCACGAATTTGTCAATCAACTCTTCTTCCTTCAACATCATTGCAGATACATGAAGTTTCTTTCGACTCAAAGCGTCTGCTACAACATTGGCCTTTCCGGGATGATATTGCAACTCAAAATCATAGTCCTTCAAGAATTCCATCCAGCGCCTTTGTCTCATGTTTAAATCTTTCTGATCAAATAAATGCTTCAGGCTTTTGTGATCACTTAACACAGTGAACTTTGATCCATAAAGATAATGCCTCCAAATCTTTAAGGCAAACACAATTGCCGCTAACTCTAGGTCGTGAGTTGGGTAGTTCCTCTCATGCACCTTCAATTGTCTTGATGCATAAGCTATCACTTTCCTTTCTTGCATCAACACACACCCAAGACCTTGATATGACGCATCACAATACACATCAAAATTTCCTAATGGGTCTGGTAAGATGAGTATTGGTGATGAAGTCAATCTTTCCTTTAGCTTCTGAAAACTTTCTTCACACTCTTTAGTCCATTCAAAGTTTTTACCTTTCCTCGTTAACTGAGTCATGGGCAAAGCGATCTTTGAAAATCCTTCAATGAACCTCCGATAATATCCAGCTAGTCCAAGAAAACTTCGAATCTCGCCAACATTCTTTGGACTCTCCCACTTTGTTATTGCTTCGACTTTACTTGGGTCTACTGCAATACCTTCTTTACTAATTACATGACCAAGAAATTGTACCTCCTTCAACCAAAATTCACATTTCGAGAATTTCGCGTACAATTGAAGGTCCTTTAATATCTGTAGCACAATTCTCAAATGTTCTCTGTGCTCTACCTCATTCTTGGAATAAATCAGAATGTCATCAATGAAAACTACAACAAATTGATCTAAGTATGACCTAAAGATCCTATTCATGTAATCCATGAATACTGCTGGAGCATTAGTCAAACCAAATGGCATAACTAAGTACTCATAGTGTCCATAACGGGATCTAAAAGCTGTTTTTGGAATATCATCTTCCTTCACCCTGATCTGATGATATCCAGACTTCAAGTCAATCTTTGAGAATACTGATGCTCCTTTTAACTGATCCATCAAGTCGTCGATTCTAGGCAAAGGATACTTGTTTTTCACAGTGGCTTTATTGAGTTGTCTGTAATCCACACAAAGTCTAGAAGAACCATCCTTCTTCTTCACAAACAAGATTGGAGCTCCCCATGGCGATACACTTGGTCTAATAAATTCTTTCTCTAACATCTCGTCTAATTGTTTCTTTAACTCCGCAAGCTCTGAGGGTGACATTCGATAAGGAGATATAGAAATTGGTCCAGTTCCTGGAACCAAGTCTATAGAAAATTCCACTTCCCTAACCGGTGGTAAACCTGGAACTTCTTCTGGAAAGACTTCCGGGAATTCACAGACTACGGGAAAATTTTCCACACTAGGGGTTTCTCCTACTGACATGGAGAATAGCATCATAAAACTTTGAGTGAGGGTTTCAGCTTTGCTGATTTCTCCACTATCTTCTCCAAATGTAAAAATTTTCTCCTTGCATCTCAAGTTGACATCGTTGGCTGATAACCAATCCATTCCTAAGATGACATCTAGGTCTTGTAGCGGGAGTACCACAAGATCTACTAAGAATCTTCTATTTTCTAAGATTATTGGACAGTCTACACAGACTGAATAAGTTACCATTCTTTCTCCCGAGGGAGTTGTGATAGTCAACTTATAATCGTGATCAACAATTTCGAATCCCAAAAATTCAGCACAAGAGGTAGATATAAAAGAATGTGTAGCTCCTGAATCGAATAAAACTGATACCAACTTATCTCCAATTAAACACATACCTTGAATTAACCCAGCTGACTTTGAGATCTCAGCTCCTCTAATTGTAAATACTCTTCCTGTGGTTGGCTTATTTTGATTCTGAGGTCTCTGACCAACACTTGGGCCTCCATTTCTTGCTCTCCCTATGTTGTTATTGTTTATTAGGCCGCTCCTCTGGCCTGTTGGTTGACTTTGTCCTTGGGGACAATCTTTGAGAAAGTGGCCTTTCTGACCACAGCGAAAACAAGTTCCAATATTTCTATTTGGACAATCTTTGTTAAGATGTGCCCCTCCACAGCTGTAACACTTGAACATTAACCTTCTAGAATCCTGGTTATGATAAGGTGTAGGCCTTTGATATGGCCTACCCCCTCGTTGGATTCTTCCTCCGTGGCCTCGGTTAAAGTGGCCCTTGTGATTGTTGTTTTGGGTTGATCCTCCTGATCCATATTGATTCTTCCTATTGTCAATCCCTTCCAACTCCAGACACCTTTCTACTAGCTCACCAAAGCGCATAATATGCAGAGGTAAAACTGCCCTCTGGATATCATATTTCAATCCATCTTGATACTTTTCACACATCCATTCTTCCCTTGGATGCAAGCGGTAAAACTCAGAATACTTTAGCAAGGATTCAAACTTCCTAGTATATTCTCCCACCGTCATCACACCTTGACGTAGATTCTGAAATTCTCTCTCCTTCTCTTTCCTACATAACTTTGGAAAATACTTCCCCAAAAATTCTTCTTTGAACAAGGTCCAATTGATTTCTCTTCCTTCCTCTTCCAATAATCTATACTTTCCTCTCCACCAAGCTTCAGCATCGCCTGTCAGCATGAATGTTGCATAACCAACCCTTCTATTCTCTCTACAGTGAGTGAAAGAAAATATCTTCTCCATTTCTTGCAACCATTTCTCAGCACCCTCCGGATTAAAGTCACCACCAAACTGTGGTGGTTTTCCTTTCAGAAACGAGTTCAATCCTGTATCCTCATGCACCATTTCCCTTTGTTGTTGCTGAAAGAGTTGATGATCTCGAGTGATTTGCAGGATTTGAGCATTTTGTTGTGTTTGAACTAACACAGCTGCAGCAAGTTCACGAACATCTCGAGTGTCAGCTTGAGAGTTCGTTCCAGTTTGGGAATGATCTTCTCGTCCAATGGGAATGGTAGGTGCTCCTTCAGGAGTAACTTCATCACTCGCATTCCTACGTATACCTCTAGTAGTGCCTCTAGCAGCACTCCTACCACGCCTCGCACCTCTGACGTTCTGAACCATAACTTCCTGAAAAGGAATAGTTATTAGGTTCAATCATTCACAAGACATAAAGAACATAACAATTATGTATATTTATATCCCAATGAATGATTCATCGATAAGGATTTTTATCAAGTCTCCCACAGGCAAGGGATAATTGTGTCTAAAATGTTGAATTAATATCTTAAATATAACTAGAATTCAGGAAAACATAATCAACATTTAATGTATAAACAAAAATGTATCAATTTATTTAATAACAACGATTACAAAAATCGTGACCATGTCTCATTCAAAAACCTCTACTTGTAAACCAAGCTAAGACTAATAGTGGTAAAACTATAATTATCATTATTGCTACGAAATCTTTACCTAATTCTTCATGCTTGATGATACCAATAACAAACAAAATAATGACAAGAAGAGTGATGAATAAAAGAAAGGATTTAGCCATTTGAAAGGTATAGATAAATATTTAGGAATTGATATGAAAATAATGGATGGGTGTGAAGTATTTATAAAGTGAATTTTGTGAAGTGTCCGTTACGTTACCGTTGGGTTTGTGACCGTTGGGGAGGAAAAATAAAGTGTGCTAAATAAGTTTCCTAGACCATTATACTAGAAGGCTCTCAAGATGAAGACTCAATGCACAGAAGAAAAGTTATCATCCAGTTTGGAATCCAACTTGATACAGTCAGTATAATTCTAGACACTTACGGTCCGAGCTGAATCGACCAGCTCTGATACCATTAAATGAGACAGCCTATGTCCCATTAGTGGAATTCTAATGAAACCTTATAAAAATACAGAAAAATTTGAAATTTTTAAAGGACAATACTTAATTATTTAAAAACATACTGTTTCACATACATATGCTTCAAATATATTTTACAGAGTTTGACACCGTTAAGACTAGCGGCCTTGCCACATAGATAAAACATAAAATAAAAGTACAGAAAGGAAACCAAAAAGAAAGCATACCAAAAGGGACCTCCTAAGTCCAACAAGACTGACACTTATACTGACTGTAGTAGTAGGGATGTGATTAGCGTTTGACAAAACACTAACAGCTCCCAATCTAGATGTTATAGTAACACATCTCCACGTCACTTCATATCCTTTCCTTCTGAGTTGTCGGGAAGTACGCAAGATTCGAGCTCATCGTCTGATCGTCATAAAATAATCCAAAATGCAAAACAAAAATGACACAGGGCTAAGATTCATGTACAAGTTTAAAAGTGGGAATGAATGTGTAAAATAATAATATATATGGAAACCATATTTATACAAACAAGCGTATCTTATACCCACAATTACATATACTTTATTTATTCTAATGCATCCCTGAACTATATGCTGACTCAGGCCACTAAACGCTGTCAATGATATCTATCCCATTTACCAAGATCAGATATCACTAGACCACATGCCACCAACGTACTCCCAATTACCAAGAGCTACGCCACCTAACTTCACATGGAGCCTAGGTGTTATAAGTCGATCGTCCCTGAGAATTCAGGCCAAGAACCTTGTCTTGCCTAGCATGCATAGATAATAATCCCCGTCGGGATTGCAGGCGACTGATCAACCTCGTGCGTCCCATACCGCACGGCGGTGGACTTACACATTCCTTAATGCAAGTCTATATGATCACTCACTCATCTTGTGGCAACTCTTAGCCATAAGTATTAAGTTAATAATGGGGAATTATCGTATCAACTTTTCAAGTTATACTTATTATCTAGATACTTAGGTTGAGTACCAAATCCATCCAATGTCTTGCCATATTTGATCTTTGTCCTTACATAATAAGTTCAGTTTGTATAATGGGTAATTGTATGGTTAACTTCCCAGGTAAGAGAGGTGGACTGTAAACGGCATAGTCGACCAAGTCTTTCCTTAGCCAGAACCCAACCAAATATAACTACTCATTGTATCCAACTTTCCTTATGTTAATGGGGATCAATTACTTAATATCTAGCAATGTTTTTCTCTCATTAACCGATTATTTCCTTAATCTATCAATCACAATCATTCAAGTATAAATAAAATAAACAATTATAAAATTAACCGAATAATGCAAGCACAATACAATACCAAATTGTCAAAGATTATTCCTATGATAATTAATTAAGGCCGGCGTAACCTCGCCTAGTGATTTGTGAAAATCATTATTTGAGAATAGGCTCTCCTTAATTATTTATCGCTAGTAGGGCTTAGGTCACCACTACACACATATATATTAAGTTATTTTACGCTAACCGTCCCAATCGTATACGAAATCTTGCCCCCACCTTTTGTTGAGTGTTGTTGAAAGTCCACAAGTGTTGTCTTCGATCTTTGCCAAGAACCTAATTTACGATAACCGTTGGATTGTACGAAATTTATGAAATAATTAGAATATAATTTATGGTTAATTGAACATAATCCCGTTATAACTTGAAATATTTATTTATTTAAATATATCATAATAACCTCCAAAATAATTATTAAATTCAAATATAAATTATATTATACCTCCTTTTGAATTTGTTTGTTTTAGAAAATTGTCAAGAGTATATTTCTAATAACATTTAAATTATAATAAAATTTGGGCATTATAACGACTTAAAATGGTAAAATTTATTTTGGACTTTATAAGTTCAATATATCGACGTCTGAACGGAATTTGCATAGAAAATTTAAAATAACCTTTATATAAATAACATAATTAAAATAATATAATTAAAATAAAATGGACATTATAACGGCTTACCGATTACTTATGAAAATGATTTGGGCAGAACTTTGACGTATAAAACTCCCTTGAAACTTTAGAAGAACTTTTACCACAAAATACTCTAAAGGTTACGAACCGATATCGTGGGAACTTCGATAACTAAAACTAATATTGCTATATGAAGAAATTAGAGAAGGAAAGAAGTAAAGAAGTAAGAAAGATGATTTGTGAATGAATGAATGAAAATGGGGTGGAAGAGACCCCTATTTATACTAGTTGTAAAATATTAAAA
>CAWUDS030007058.1:0-27653 GCA_963859935.3 Lathyrus sativus
GTAAAACCTAAAAAATGATAACAAGTGTTGGTACCACATTGCTTGAGTTGCATTGAGTCACATGATTAATGTGTATTGTTGTATGAAATTTTACCTTTATGTGATGTATATAATGATTGGAATGAATTGTGGTGAGAAATTTGAAATGTATATATAATTATATGCTTTGACTATTATGATAATATTTCTCACCCTTCTGCTGTTTCATAATGCTCTATGAGGCATTGCAGATTAGGTTGCTGGAGGTCTTTTGTAAAGTTTAGCTTCATCTTTTTGGTCGGTTATGCTCTGATATGTAGCACCGGGTAGTTAGGATTGTATTGTATTCGTTTGGGATACATTTGCGTATGTATCTGTTGAACTACCCCACTGTTGCATGTCTTTTATAGAGCAGGTGATGTATGTTATTTTGGTGAATGATGTGGCATACTTCTTTTATACCATGTTTTAAATTTACTCTGATGAAATTTTATTATGTGATTTATTTTATTTGTTCATTTGGGGGTATTGAAGGGTGTCGCTACTGCGAAAATCGGCACCGACTGAACAGAAGAGTCGCCACCGTGCGTTATTTATCCCAAAGGAGGGAAAGGAAACGCTCGAGGTAAACCTACCGCAAAACGGGGAAAGGAATGGTCATCACAACCAAATCCTGGATTCGGGAGTCGGTTACGCAAGGGGAAGGTATTAGCACCCCTCACGTCCGTCGTACTCGACGGGATCCACGCTTGTTTTCTGGTACGGATTGTTATTCTATCTACTCTACAGGTCTGGGGTTAAAAGAAAATAGAATGACTCGGCAAAGTATCGCACTTTATGCCTACGTATTCCCGTCTGGAACGAGAAATCAGAGTCAACGTAGTTCGCCTACCTACGGGAAAGGAGGGGAAAGTTGCTCGCTAGGATATCGTATCCTATGCCTACGTACTTTCATACAGCATGAAAGATCAGAGCAAACGTAGTTCGGGCCACGTGCGACACAAGTCTGTCTTGGTTGTTTTTATTCCTTCTGAAAAAGGTTTTTCTGATTACTGGTCCAAGCGGACAAAAATGACGTTTTGATGAGTTCACATTCTTTTACGGAAGAAGTGTCTTTTATTGTGTTTGAAATATTTATTGTGTTTTTCTGTTTGTTTTGAGAAAGAAGAGACAGAACTCTAACCTATGGTTTAAAAGGGAATTAAACTAACCTAATGTTGTCATGCATGGGTTAATACCTAATGTCTATCATGTTCCTCTCTTGCGCAGAGAGAAACAGAGATCCTAAGGGGATAAACGGAAACAGAAACAACAGATACAATAAAACAGTAAAATGCATGAATGCAGCAGTACAAGCGAGGCAAGGGAGTCCCACTCAACCTCGAACCTAGAAAGCAACAGGAAAAAGCGAACAAAATTCGCTTTCAACCTAACAGATTAAATGGCACACAATACAGTCAGGGAAATTCAAACAATACATCCAAAATTATAAACAGCAAAAGCAATCTTCATCAACATCTGTCTTCAAGTCATCTTCAGCCATCTACAAGCTTCAAGCAAGCATCAGTCTTCATCTTCACAGCCTTCAAGCAAGGTCTCTATCTTCAATCTTTCAGTGGCTTTTCTTCAAGTCTCACTCTCCAAGATGAGCAGCAGTCAACAAGATGAATAAGATGTTAAGCAGTCAGTTGCCTACCAAGGGTGGCCTACTGACTGTTAACATGATACATAAGTTTTCTCTCAAAAGTTCTATCTTTTAAATACATTCACTAATCCTTCCAAAGGAAGGAGGTGGATATTTAAAAGAGACTTTGAATCATAGAGAAAGAATTGAGGCAAACAAAACCTTCCATGTTTGTGAATCAAGTTTCTATTCTAGAGCTCTACCTAGCTCCTAGATCCTATAACCTTCAACAACTGCCAGCAAGAGATACTCTTCATCAACTCTGGAAATGGGTCTTCATTCCTTTTGTCTTCAATGGGCTTCATCAACAAAGTCTTCAACTCAAACCCAAGCCCTAAACAAGCCCAATACCCCACACAATCAAACAAATAACCCTAGAAAGGGCACACCACACAATCAATCAATTCAAAAATCAACCAAAAATAGTATATTATTCTATTAATTCCTGATATAAATGCTAGGGGACCCTACATAACTACCCTTAAGTCCCATATATTCCCCATAGACTAAATTTCCCTAAAAAACTTAAATCTAAAATTGTTATTGACCTATACTAAAGTTTTAATCAAATTCTACACTACTTAGAACTACCTAATTAAAACTACCCTAAAAATTATCACAAAATTATGAAATTAATTCAGGGGGAACCTACACCATTCATCTAATTATCCTAAAAAAATTGAACTTAAAATCCTAAGGGAACTACCCTAATTAAATTCTACAAGTCAACATACCAACTAAAAGAATTAAAAAGCAATTAAAAGTAAAAATGCACAAAAAATATAAAAATGAAATAAAATGGCTATTTTATGTTTTTATATTTTTCTAGACAGAAAATAGAAAATGGGAAAAAAAGTCTCATTAAAAAATATGCATTTTTCAATTTGTTATGAATTTTTGAAGTTTAATAAAATTTGGAGGAAGTTTAATATGAGAATTGATGCATGAGGTGTATAAAGAAATAAAATGCAGTTAAAAATGAACTGGGCCCAGAACATGGGGGTGCTGGAAGTATTTTCGTGTGAGCCCATGAAGACTCACTTATCCATTATTTCGTGTTTGATTATGGGCCGTTGGATGGCTTTTTGGTCAACTAGTCTTGCATGCAATCAATGGCCAAGATTATGTCTTCTCCAAATTGATGTTAGGGTTTCATAAACTCCATGCACCAATCTTTACCACCTTTGTTCTCTCTCATTACTCCATCAAATTGCATGATCCAAGAACCAAACTTGACTAGAATTTTATGTAGAATCTAACCATGCCAATCATCCTACCCGAACAGTACAACATCAAGAATCCAAACTTTCTTCAATTTCCACCAACACAAAAACTCAACAATCTTTATATATAATTAATCCCTATGCCATGGTGATCAAACCAACCAACAATTCGTGCATTATCATCCATTAAATAGTGTGTTCTACTCCATCAAGAATCAACCTCCATTAATGAAACCTCACTAATTGGTCTTAAACTCATCCAAATGAATCACCTAATGGTCTCTAATAGTTTTACACAAGAATCAATCCAAGCATGCCTAAATCAAAGTGTGGAAAGATTTTGCATACCCTTGACCTATGCAATGGATAGTTGAAAAGCTTCGAACCAAGCCTTGTAGATCTTCAATAATGGTCCCCTAGGTGATGAATAATCTCTCATCTATGCCAAGAATTTGATGGAGATGGCATGTATCTTCAGCTCCAATCCCTTTAGCTCTCTTGCAACTTCACTGGAAAGCTTCAATTCTTCAACAATGGGGAGCTCACTCTAGCATGAACATGCTCAGGGATGTTTGTTAGTGATGATTTGTGGAGAAAATGGAAGGGTAATGAAGAGAAAAATGAAGTTTCAATTCAATTTGCAAATGGAAATTTTTGGTTCAAACTCTTTTCTCTACCACCATTAACATCAACAATCACCAACCCTCTCACCAATGGAGATTGTATTCAATATATAGACTCATTTGGAAGGGTCTAGAATCATCTAGATCAATCTAGTAGCAACTTGAACTTTCATGAAGATATTTTGCATTTCACTTCCCACCACATGAGATATCATGACAAAAACCCTACAACTTGAGTAATTCACTTGATTTTCTCCTTAGGTGGTATTTTGGACAAGATACAAAGCTTAAACACCTTGTTTATGAAGCTTTTTCTTTGTTTTGGTTTAGTATGCCATTATGCAAGCAAGCACATTACAAAGCAACCCCAAGATTTAAGCCTCAAATCAAAAATGTGGCTGAACCATTGTTCTTAAAATGTCCTTGGGAGTCAAAATGACCTATCATATGCCATGGTTTGGATTTGGGAACTTGGATTTTAGGATTTTCCATTTCACTTGAATTAACTTATGTCCCATTTTTAGGCTATTTTTATCACTTTTTTTTATGAGCCTTTCCAACATCTCATGATCACCCTACTAGCCTTAAAACATCATTCTAAGCAAACTTTAATAATGAAGGTTTTTCCATTTGAAGCTTGGAAGTAGGAGATATGGCCATATGCTTGAAATGACCTATAACTGCCAAATGACCAAAATGCCCTTTGCTTGCAAAGTCATAAGTAGAGTTCCACAAATCAGATGAAGGCATACTGTACCTTTCTAGAAAGATAAGCATCATGAGGAACAACTTTCATGTTGGCCAGAGATCCATTTGAAAGCTCCTTGAGGGGTAACAGTTGCTTGGAAGTTTAGTAATTTTCACAGACAAATTTCAGTGTCCTCAGATGACCTGTAACTTGCAATAACCATAACTTGAGTTCTATAAATCTCCTTGATGGTCTTCCACCACTAAAATTAAAGGTCTTGAGATCCTCTACAAGTTTCATGTTGGCCAAGGACCCATTGAGACTTTCATTTGAATTATCTGGCTGGGAAGTTGCCCTAAATCAGGGGATTTTACACAGAAACCCTAATTAGAAACCTCTCTTCTTCTTGATTTCTCTTGATTCCTCCTTGTCACAACACCACATCCATATCTACATGTCAAATGAGGCATCCCACATCCTTCAAACAGGCCTTGATGCCTTTCAATCAAGCATTTGACCTAGGGTTGACCCAGATGAAACCCTAGTTGACTATCTTCCACTGCAGCTCTTGTAATCACATCAATGACTTGCCTCACTTTCAAAATGACCCTCTAGGTCTTCCATGATGTCTATATACCCTCCATGGCTCAATTCATGACTCACAAACTTCTTTGATGATCTTCAAATACCCTCAAGATAGGAGATAGATCCACTGCTTGGTCACTAACTTCTCAGATTTCAATTTCTTTCTGATGACTTGGATGTGCTTGAATTTCAATAATACCCTCTTGATATGCTCAAAGAATTGCATTTGGTCCCTTATTGGATGACTTGCCCATAGCTATGCTATGCAAATGATTAGACTATGTCATGACTTTTTTATTGCAAATGACAATGCAATTGAAACATAAGATCAGGTGGAATAAGTTGAGCAAATTTTAGGGTGCAACAGCTGCCCCTATTCAAGCGACTTGGACCCGACTGGGTGAAACGCCCGGAGCCTTCAGACATTCGAGGTACAAGACGATTGAATACTAAGAACCCGAAATTTGCCAACCGCAGAAATAAACTGCACCACTGTTTGGGGAACGACATCCACCAACTGAATTTGGTTGTTACGGCAACAACTGATCCGACGGTCTGATAATTATGATTTCAACTTCAACCACCTATGTAACGCCACAGGTCTGAACACTTTTCGCAAAACACCTCTGTCCACAACTGGACTAACCTTATCAACACAAGAAGAGAGACAAATTCGTCCACACAGAATAGAGATTCTGTTGTCACAGGAGTAACCTTGTCCACATCTGGACCCAAATTTCGCCAAATCACGAATAAACACAAATCTGTCCACGTCAGGACTCACATCACAGAAAAATCCCGGCCGCTTTCGCTGGGGAAACATTTCTGTCTAATCACAGGAAACTCCATCCGTCTATCCATACGGGCAAACCATCTGTCTAAACACAGGAAACTCCATCCGCCTATCCATACGGGAAAATCATCTGCCTAAACACAGGAAACTTCATCCGCCTATCCATACGGGAAAATCATCTGCCTAAACACAGGAAACTTCATCCGCCTATCCATACGGGAAAATCATCTGCCTAAACACAGGGAATTTCATCCGCCTATCCATACGGGAAAATCATCTGGCGACACACAGGAAATTTCATCCGCCTATCCATACGGGAACATCATCTGGCGACACACAGGAAATTTCCTCCGCCTATCCATACGGGAAAATCATCTGGCGACACACAGGAAATTTCATTCGCCTATCCATACGGGGAAAATCATCTGCCTAAACACAGGAAACTTCATCCGCCTATCCATACGGGAACATCATCTGTCTAAACACAGGAAACTTCATCCGCCTATCCATACGGGAAAATCATCTGTCTAAACACAGGTAACAATCTCTGTCCATCCCAGGTAACATCTCCGTCAACACGGGTAACATCTCCGTCAATACGGGTAACAATCTCTGTTAACACAGGTAACGACTCCGTCAACACGGGTAAAATCTCTGTCAGCACAGGTAACAATCTCTGTCTATCACAGGTAACATCTTCGTCAACACGGGTAACATCTCCGTCAACACGGGTAACATCTCTGTCAACACAGGTAACGACTCCGTCAACGACGGGTAAAATCTCTGTCAGCACAGGTAACAATCTCTGTCTATCACAGGTAACATCTCCGTCAACACGAGTAACAATATATGTCCATCACAGGTAACATCTCCGTCAACACGGGTAACAATCTCTGTCCATCACAGGTAACATCTCCGTCAACACGGGTAACAATCTCTGTCCATCACAGGAAAATAACTCCGCCTCTGGCTACGGGTACACTCTACCAAATACAGGAAAATAACTCCGCCTTTGCTACGGGTAATACTTTGTCGAATACAGGAAAATAACTCCGCCTTTACCTACGGGTAATACTCCGCCATCACTACGGGTAAATACTCTGTCGAATACAGGAAAATAACTCCGCCTCTGCTACGGGAAATACTCTGCCAAATACAGGAAAATAACTCCGCCTCTGCTAACGGGTAATGCTCTGTCAAATACAGGAAAATAACTCCGCCTCTGCTACGGGTAATGCTCTGTCGAATACAGGAAATAAATCTGCCTTTGCTACGGGTAATACTCTGTCGAATACAGGAAAATAACTCCGCCTTTGCTACGGGAAATACTCTGTCAAATACAGGAACAACTCCGCCTCTGCTACGGGTAATGCTCTGTCAAATACAGGAAAATAACTCCGCCTCTGCTGCGGGTAACTACTCTGTCGAATACAGGAAAATATCTCCGCCTCTGCTACGGGTAAAACTCTGTCGAATACAGGAAAATATCTCCGCCTCTGCTATGGGTAATACTCTGTCGAATACAGGACAATATCTCCGTCTCTGCTACGGGTAAACACTCTGTCGAATACAGGAAAATATCTCCGCCTCTGCTACGGGTAATACTCTGTCGAATACAGGAAAATATCTCCGCCTCTGCTACGGGTAATACTCTGTCGAATACAGGACAATATCTCCGTCTCTGCTACGGGTAATACTCTGGTACAACTTTTATGCCTATCTTTGCAGCAACTAGCTCCATCAATCACATGGGTAACACAATCTGAGTCTAATCTTCTAATTTCCAGTGCTGACATGGCAGCAAATCTGAGAAGGACTCTACTGGGGATTTTCTGAATCCACACTGCCAGACAAATTCGAAAGATCGATTCACGAAATCTTCTGATGCTGTCACAACAACGACCTTGAAGAAATACTCCGCTGGAGGGGTAAGAGAAACTTTAAACAAGCAACTCTGTGGGGAATAATGCCACAAATGACATTATCATTACACATCTCACGTCGAGATCCTGAATGTTTGACAATTAATTTGAGCAAGGGCTCTCTCCACCTGCATGGGAAACAATACTTGAAAACAAACGGTTAACCAACCTAGTTTATGTTTCAAAATGCATATGTTTGACAATGGCGTAATGCTCCATTCGACATGGAAATGCTACGTGTTTTTATTTGGTAGATGCAAATATGATACTATATGCCAATGCAGATGCAAGCTCGAACTGCTGGGATACAGGAACCGCTTCAGCAAAATAAATGCTGAAGACAACGCCAACTCCGCTGGGGGTAACCAGGTGCCACAGAATTATTCCAGCAAAATAAATGCTGGAAGAGTGAAGCCAACTTCGCTGAGGGATAATTGAATGCGCCAATCATGATTGGACTTCTGCTGGGGAGCTTACCCATGCCAATGAAAATTGGACTTTTGCTGGGGAGTGAACGGGTATCACACGGTATTCCGACAAAATAAATGCCAGGATACACCACCAACTCTGCCGGGGAGAGTTTTCCTTTTTTAATCTTTGAGTTCCACTGGGGAGGAAAGAAAACACTTGCTGGAAAGAGAACTCCGCTGGGGACGAAACGATTCTCTTGGGGAAAATCAACTGACTCCGCCGGGGGAGAGTAAATGACCCTACTGGGAAGGGTAAACTGTCTAAGTACAGCTCACGAGTTGGAAATGTTAATCTTCTGAGGCTAAACCACTATGCTCGGGATGGGGGATCCTTCTGGGGGACACCACACTGTCTGAATACAGCCTTCGATCTGGGAATCATCAATTCTGCTGAGAGTAAACGACTTTGCTGGAGAATGTCCTTCGGCTAAGCTGCGACTAGCTAGGGAATTCGATCCTTCTTCAGTAAGGAACAATGTTATCTTGGAAGCGCGACCTGCGGTGGGGGGGGAGGGGAGATTCACTTCACATGACGATCAAGTCTTTTCGTTACGAGCTTCTGGTTAGGACTCTTCGATCTCTGTACCCTGACGGTTAGATCTGAACTGTTTCTGTACGTCAAACCCCAAAAGAATGTCCCAACAACATCTTTTGTTTTTAGGGTGTTCTGCCCCGGTCTTGCGATAATCTTTTACCCCTGATCGACTGATTCGTGGAGCAGTGCCCATAGCCACGAGAGATTTGCCAAATCTCGACCTAATTGCCCCAGATGAACTGCTTCTCGAATGTACGACTTTACTGGGGATAACCGAACGCGCCAAGTAGGCTGGGGCTTTTGTACATTCGTGATAGGTCATACACTCCTGATGCTGGACAATACCCTGTCCGAATTCACGGCTTCTAGTAGAAGGGTCAATGGAGGGCAGCACAACTTCCCGATATTTGTCTCAAACTTGAAGATTGGCTGAATCTGCTCAAGTAGCTCTGAGTAACTCTGATGACACTGAGAAGAACAATTATTTCGCCTCTGTTATGCCCTGGCCTGCAGGAGCCTCTGTGGGATAGTCTGAAAATCTGTACCCTGATGGTTTAATATGAACTGCCCCAGCATTCTGAACTTCCTCGAGATACTTCGAATCGAACGTCTCTCGAATAAAGACATGCCCCTGTCTGCAATGACTTTGCCATAATCTGGTTCTTGGCAAAACCCACTCTGAACCGAGAGCACCTTGCTACAATACGACCTTGCGGTGGCTTACCCTGGTGTTTCCCTCAATTCAACAACTATCAGCATCGTGACTTGCCCCGGGACGAGCGTCGAGCGACTTAATAGCTGCTCCTGATTGGCTCTCGAGAAGATTCGCTTCTGATCAACTGCTTCTCAAATCAACTGATGCTTCGGGACTTTTCCTCAGACTAATTGATCCCGAACTCACTGGAATTCGATGCCCCAGATTTACAGGGTTTCCCAACATTCACCATTCTGATCCAGACTGCTGAATTATTCAGTCCTGTTCAATTATTCCTTGTTGGAATTTCTTTCCTGTCAACTACTAACCTGCAAGTAAAATTGTTCAGTCCCGAATGGTAATTTTAATGCAGTGTTCATGCAGATTTTGAAAAAATTTGTGCTGTCACTCATTTACGTGTCATGATTGTGAGTGACGAATGAACCAAAGTTCAAACGTAGTGCTTACATGGTCATTGAAAAATGCAACAAGGATATGACTAGCAAATCAAGAAGGAGTCGGGTTACTCAACCTTATCGTAGTGCGCTTTCAGAATAAACCCTGTCTCAATTAGGTCTTTTAAGGGTTGTATCGTGGTCGGGTTCACGGTTCGTGAAACAAAGGATATTTGGCTCAAATTATGATTTATACCCACCCCTTCTACGTGATGATCTCCGATCCTAAAGTTCAGTTAACGTGGCTCGAGCGCTCGCCTCTTCGAGAGGTATGTTGAATGGTAAGAACCATAGTTAAGGAACTCACAAGGTTTTTCGGAGTGACAGTTACTCCTTTCTCGTTTTCGGTGTCTGTATACCCGACTTTATTCTTCGCTGGGGATCTATTTTTTTCTATCCCTTCTTTTTCATTCTTTTTTTATTCCCTAATTTTTGCCTGGACTGACTCCCTTTGAGTTCTTTTCGATTTTTTTCTTTTGAAGCCCAGCGGGATACCCTAATTTTTGCCTAAGTATTAGCTTTCCAGCTTTTTCTTTTTTTCTTTTTACTTAGCGGGCTTTCTTTTTTCTTTTCTTTTTTTTTTTTCTTTTTTTTTTCTCTTGGAACAAAGTCGTGTGACACTGATTGTCTTGATTGCTCCGAAAGGATGGTAACTGTCTCACTCCTGATTGGTGAGGTTTAACCATTGTGGTTGACAAGACGCGACCCCTCGAGAGGTATAAACTGCTTGGTCCTCGAAAGGCAACACTCCTCTGTAATACTTGAACACTCGGTCAAGCTAACTGACAACTACCCTGCCCCGGGTTAAGACGTGAGGGTTAAAAAGTCCGAAAAACTTCTACTTCCTGGCTCGAAGTGGTTAACAAGGGACTAACTCCTTATATCTCCGGTGTTTGGGGATTTGAAACAATGCCTTGTACGTCATCGGCAAGGTTTTATCTGAAAGCATACGATCATCGGTTATGAGTATTCAGTTTCGTCATCCTCCCTCCAATCTTTGCTAATCATAGTGATAAAGTGGAGTAAATAAAATGCAAGTGTCAATGCAATGCAATAAATGAGCGACAGCGACATGATTAATTCAGAAAAATGCATAGTCACTTTATCAATATTACCATTCGAAACATACAATGTTTAACAGCAAGTAGTAACTAACCGAAAAGAAACTACAAATGCAAATGATAAAAAGTCCGAGGACTGCCAATGCTGAGGGTGCCCGCCTGTCTGGACCACTGGCTTCTTGAAAAGGACCCTCTGAATCTACGAGCTTAGACAGCTGAGAGGTTGGCATGAACAAACAAAACTCCTTCAGGAAAGGAAATGCACCCTTTGTCGATCAACTGCTGCACTTTCGCCTGAAAAGCTTTGCAATCTTCGGTTGAATGCCCCGGAGATCCACCATGGTAACCACACTGAGCATGGGGATTGTACCCTGGAGGGTAAGGCTCTGGCACGGGCTTAAGAGCTTTAGGTTCCACCAGAGAATTCTGAATCAAATGCGGAAGAATCTGGCTATACGGCACAGGCACTGGATGGAAAGAAGCATTCTTTCGTTCCACGTTGTTACGAGGTCGGTTCTGAATCTAACGCTGATTCTGATAACCTCGGCCACGGGCTCGTTGATTAGCATGAGGAGCGACATAAAGTTCCCGATGGGATGCCCTAGGCACAATTGTCTGTCCAGAATAACGAGACACAGAAGATACTGACCGCTGAGAAGACGGAGACCCAACAGATTTTACCGATTCGACTTGAGGATACCCCACATCATTCATGATTGCATTGACCACAATTCCTTCTTCAGTTTGAAAGCTATAGAAAGATTCTGTTTCGCTAGCCTGACCGCTTGAAACATTCTGGATTCTTCCACCATACTCGGTGCGCTCTCCTGCCTTTACCAATTCAGAGAAATTTGACGCAATTCCAATCATTCTTTCAAAGTACAAACTATGCAAGGAGTTTATGAACATGCCTTTCACCTCTCGGTCTTGAAGCGGTGGTTGCACTCTAGCAGCAAATTCTCTCCATCTTTGAACATACTTCCTGAAAGGTTCATTGTTCCCTTGAGACAATTCTTGCAGCTGCATGCGACTAGGAGCTTCATCCAGATTGTAGTCATACTGCTTCAGGAAAGCATCGGCTAAATCTGCCCATGATCGGATTTGATCACTCTCTAACTGCATATACCAACTCAAAGATGCCCCAGTCAGACTATCTTGAAAGCAGTGAATCATCAGCTTGTCGTTCTGCACGAATGAAGTCATTCTCCGGCAGAACATAACCAAATGTAGCTTCGGACAGCTATCCCCTTTGTACTTCTCGAAATTGGGTGCTTTAAACTTTGGAGGAAATACAAGACCTGGCACCAAACACATGCTCGCAGTATTCAGATCAAGAGTGCTCTTATTCACCAAGGCAGCAATCTGGTCTTCCAACGTCTGAAGTCTTCCCATATACTCAGCAGTCAGTGGGTCCTGAATATTAACCTGCGGAACAACTCTTGGAGGTGGCAAAATCCTTGGGAATCTGGCGTAGAGAAAGTGGAATTGTGATACTCGGAGTCATTGAGAGAATATGAACCTCTGACAGGGGTTTGCGCAGGCTGAGCAACATTGTTCATCTGAGCTCTTTGACCATTGCTATCTCCTCTATTCATAGTTGTGATGGCTTCCCTGATCTGACTCACCTGGTGCTTCAACAATTCGAACTCCTCCCGAGTAACAACCAAGTTCTGCTCTCCTGAAGCCATGATCTATCCCAATGCTAACTCAAGTCCAATGCGAATGTCGGGAAATCAACTGATGAAGTGGACAAAAACGGGTAAGCTCCCTGTTCCGGATGAGGATGAATATGCAAAATGAAATGCAAATGCAAACAGTCATGCAAAAATGCAAAATGCACACACAAGGGACCAAGTGCCCCTGGCTGAGAAGAATCCACCGCACTGGTCTTAGTCAGACCCATAACACTGCTCGAACCTGGTGTCAGCAAATCAAAATGGTACTCGAACCTGGCCTCCAACAGACCTCATAATGCTGTCTTCAAATATCATTGAATCTCAATCAAGAAAACCGGTAATCTGGAGGTTAAGTTACCTGCATGCCCAAACCCCTCTCACAGGTAGGTGTCCTAATAACTGACAATGGTATGGCATCCTATGCGGTCGTCGGTGTCACAGACTTTCAGGATTGATGATACGATTCCCAGAAGGAGTGGCATCATCAAATCCTGAAGAGGCCTCACTTAGCCAACTTCCAAATGATCGGTTCCCGGAGTCGACAATCCAACTAACCAACAACCCCTTCGACCCAAAGGATAGAAAAAGAAGTCAACCAGAAGAACCTCGTCCGAGTGTAGATTTCGTGGGACACTAATGCAAGCAAAGCCGGCACGCGTCCACTACTTTCTACTCTAATTCTAAGTGCACTCAAGCCCAGGTCCGACTTATCTCTCAATCATAGAATCACCTGTCACACCCCAATACAGCAATAATAACAATAATATAATGCTGAAAGTAAATGACAGCAAAGGTAAATCCATGCAAAATCCTCGACGGGAAAACAAGCGTTAGGATTGACTCGCTTAGGGGACGTTGGATCCCCAGCAGAGTCGCCAGTTGTCGCTACTGCGAAAATCGGCGCCGGCTGAAAAGAAGAGTCGCCACCGTGCGTTATTTATCCCAAAGGAGGGAAAGGAAACGCTCGAGGTAAACCTATCGCAAAACGGGGAAAGGAATGGTCATCGCAACCAAATCCTGGATTCGGGAGTCGGTTACGCAAGGGGAAGGTATTAGCACCCCTCACGTCCGTCGTACTCGACGGGATCCACGCTTGTTTTCTGGTACGGATTGTTATTAAATCTACTCTACAAGTCTGGGGTTAAAAGAAAATAGAATGACTCGGCAAAGTATCGCACTTTATGCCTATGTATTCCCGTCTGGAACGAGAAATCAGAGTCAACGTAGTTCGCCTACCTACGGGAAAGGAGGGGAAGGTTGCTCGCTAGGATATCGCATCCTATGCCTACGTACTTTCATACAGCATGAAAGATCAGAGCAAACGTAGTTCGGGCCACGTGCGACACAAGTCTGTCTTGGTTGTTTTTATTCCTTCTGAAAAAGGTTTTTCTGATTACTGGTCCAAGCGGACAAAAATGACGTTTTGATGAGTTCACATTCTTTTACGGAAGAAGTGTCTTTTATTGTGTTTGAAATATTTATTGTGTTTTTCTATTTGTTTTGAGAAAGAAGAGACAGAACTCTAACCTATGGTTCAAAAGGGAATTAAACTAACCTAATGTTGTCATGCATGGGTTAAGACCTAATGTCTATCATGTTCCTCTCTTGCGCAAAGAGAAACAGAGATCCTAAGGGGATAAACGGAAACAGAAACAACAGATACAATAAAACAGTAAAATGCATGAATGCAGCAGTACAAGCGAGGCAAGGGAGTCCCACTCAACCTCGAACCTAGAAAGCAACAGGAAAAAGCGAACAAAATTCGCTTTCAACCTAACAGATTAAATGGCACACAATACAGTCAGGGAAATTCAAACAATACATCAAAAATTATAAACAGCAAAAGCAATCTTCATCAACATCTGTCTTCAAGTCATCTTCAGCCATCTACAAGCTTCAAGCAAGCATCAGTCTTCATCTTCACAACCTTCAAGCAAGGTCTCTATCTTCAATCTTTCAGTGGCTTTTCTTCAAGTCTCACTCTCCAAGGTGAGCAGCAGTCAACAAGATGAATAAGATGTTAAGCAGTCAGTTGCCTACCAAGGGTGGCCTACTGACTGTTAACATGATACAGACAGTTTTCTCTCAAAAGTTCTATCTTTTAAATACATTCACTAATCCTTCCAAAGGAAGGAGGTCGATATTTAAAAGAGACTTTTGAATCATAGAGAAAGAATGGAGGCAAACAAAACCTTCCATGTTTGTGAATCAAGTTTCTATTCTAGAGCTCTACCTAGCTCCTAGATCCTATAACCTTCAACAGCTGCCAGCAAGAGATACTCTTCATCAACTCTGGAAATGGGTCTTCATTCCTTTTGTCTTCAATGGGCTTCATCAACAAAGTCTTCAACTCAAACCCAAGCCCTAAACAAGCCCAATACCCCACACAATCAAACAAATAACCCTAGAAAGGGCACACCACACAATCAATCAATTCAAAAATCAACCAAAAATAGTATATTATTCTATTAATTCCTAATATAAATTCTAGGGGACCCTACATAACTACCCTTAAGTCCCATATATTCCCCATAGACTAAATTTCCCTAAAAAACCTAAATCTAAAATTGTTATTGACCTATACTAAAGTTTTAATCAAATTCTACACTACTTAGAACTACCTAATTAAAACTACCCTAAAAATTATCACAAAATTATGAAATTAATTCAGGGGGAACCTAAACCATTCATCTAATTATCCTAAAAAAGTTGAACTTAAAATCCTAAGGGAACTACCCTAATTAAATTCTACAAGTCAACATACCAACTAAAAGAATTAAAAAAGCAATTAAAAGTAAGAATGCACAAAAAATATAAAACTGAAATAAAATGGCTATTTTATGTTTTTATATTTTTCTAGACAGAAAATAGAAAATGGGAAAAAAAGTCTCATTAAAAAATATGCATTTTTCAATTTGTTATGAATTTTTGAAGTTTAATAAAATTTGGAGGAAGTTTAATATGAGAATTGATGCATGGGGTGTATAAAGAAATAAAATGCAGTTAAAAATGAACTGGGCCCAGAACATGGGGGTGCTGGAAGTATTTTCGTGTGAGCCCATGAAGACTCACTTATCCATTATTTCGTGTTTGATTATGGGCCGTTGGATGGCTTTTTGGTCAACTAGTCTTGCATGCAATCAATGGCCAAGATTATGTCTTCTCCAAATTGATGTTAGGGTTTCATAAACTCCATGAACATAAACTCCATGCACCAATCTTTACCACCTTTGTTCTCTCTCATTACTCCATCAAATTGCATGACCCAAGAACCAAACTTGACTAGAATTTTATGTAGAATCCAACCATGCCAATGGTGTGCATTAAAACTCTCTCTATCATCCTACCCGAACAGTACAACATCAAGAATCCAAACTTTCTTCAATTTTCCACCATCACAAAACTCAACAATCTTTATATATAATTAATCCCTATGCCATGGTGATCAAAACCAACCAAAATTCGTGCATTATCATCCATTAAATAGTGTGTTCTACCTCCATCAAGAATCAACCTCCATTAATGAAACCTCACTAATTGGTCTTAAACTCATCCAAATGAATCACCTAATGGTCTCTAATAGTTTTACAACAAGAATCAATCCTAGCCATGCCTAAATCAAAGTGTGGGAAAGATTTTGCATACCTTGACCCTTGCAATGGTAGGTGTTGAAAAGCTTCGAACCAAGCCTTGTAGATCTTCAATAATGGTCCCTAGGTGATGAATAATACTCTTCTTGCACAAGATTTGATGGAGATGGCTTGTATCTTCAGCTCCAATCCCTTTTGCTCTCTTGCAACTTCACTTGGAAAGCTTCAATTCTTCAACAATGGGGGCTCACTCTAGCATGAACATGCTCAGGGATGTTTGTAGTGATGATTTGTGGAAGAAAATGGAAGGGTAATGAAGAGAAAAATGAAGTTTCAATTCAATTTGCAAATGGAAAATTTTTGGGTTCAAACTCTTTTCTCTACACCATTAACATCAACAATCACCAACCTCTCACCAATGGATATTGTATTCAATATATAGACTCATTTGGAAGGGTCTAGAATCATCTAGATCAATCTAGTAGCAACTTGAACTTTCATGAAGATATTTTGCATTTCACTTCCCACCACATGAGATATCATGACAAAAACCTTACAACTTGAGTAATTCACTTGATTTTCTCCTTAGGTGGTATTTTGGACAAGATACAAAGCTTAAAACACCTTGTTTATGAAGCTTTTCTTTGTTTTGGTTTAGTATGCCATTATGCAAGCAAGCACATTACAAAGCAACCCCAAGATTTAAGCCTCAAATCAAAAATGTGGCTGAACCATTGTTCTTAAATTGTCCTTGGGAGTCAAAATGACCTATCATATGCCATGGTTTGGATTTGGAACTTGGATTTTAGGATTTTCCATTTCACTTGAATTAACTTATGTCCCATTTTTAGGCTATTTTTATCACTTTTTTTTATGAGCCTTTCCAACATCTCATGACCACCCTACTAGCCTTAAAACATCATTCTAAGCAACTTTAATGCTGAAGGTTTTTCCATTTGAATCTTGGAAGTAGGAGATATGGCCATATGCTTGAAATGACCTATAACTGCCGAATGACCAAAATGCCCTTTTCTTGCCAAACTCATAAGTAGAGTTCCACAAATCATATGAAGGCATACTATACCTTTCTAGAAAGCTAAGATCATTAGGAACAACTTTCATGTTGGCCATAGATCCATTTGAAAGCTCCTTGAGGGGTAAAAGTTGCTTGGAAGTTTAGTAATTTCACAGACAAATTTCAGTGTCCTCAGATGACCTGTAACTTGCAATAACCATAACTTGAGTTCTATAAATCTCCTTGATGTCTTCCACCACTCAAATTAAAGGTCTTGAGATCCTCTACAAGTTTCATGTTGGCCAAGGACCCATTTGAGACTTGCATTTTGAATTATCTGGCTGGGAAGTTTGCCCTAAATCAGGGGATTTTACACAGAAACCCTAATTTAGAAACCTCTCTTCTTCTTGATTTCTCTTGATTCCTCCTTGGCACAACACCACATCCATATCTACATGTCAAATGAGGCATCCCACATCTTTCAAACAGGCCTTGATGCCTTTCAATCAAGCATTTGACCTAGGGTTGACCTAGGGTTGACCCAGATGAAACCCTAGTTGACTGTCTTCCACTGCAGCTCTTGTAATCACATCAATGACTTGCCTCACTTTCAAAATGACCCTCTATGTCTTCCATGATGTCTATATACCCTCCATGGCCTCAATTCATGACTCACAACTTCTTTGATGATCTTCAAATACCCTCAAGATAGGAGATAAATCCACTGCTTAGTCCACTAACTTCTCAGATTTCAATTTCTTTCTGATGACTTGGATGTGCTTGAATTTGAATAATACCCTCTTGATATGCTCATAAGAATTTCATTTGGTCCCTTATTGGATGACTTGCCCATGCTATGCTATGCAAATGATTAGACTATGTACATGACTTTTTATGCAAATGACAATGCAATTGAAACATAAGATCAGGTGGAATAAGTTGAGCAAATTTTAGGGTGCAACAGCTGCCCCTATTCAAGCGACTTGGACCCGACTGGGTGAAACGCCCGGAGCCTTCAGACATTCGAGGTGCAAGACGATTGAATACTAAGAACCCGGAAATTTGCCAACCGCAGAAATAAACTGCACCACTGTTTGGGGAACGACATCCACCAACTGAATCTGGTTGTTACGACAACAACTGATCCGACGTTTGATAATTCTGATTTCAACTTCAACCACCTTATGTAACGCCACAGGTACTGAACACTTTTCGCAAACACCTCTGTCCACAACTGGACTAACCTTATCAACACAAGAAGAGAGACAAATTCGTCCACACGAATAGAGATTCTGTTGTCACAGGAGTAACCTTGTCCACATCTGGACCCAAATTTCGCCAAATCACGAATAAACACAAATCTGTCCACGTCAGGACTCACATCACAGAAACATCCCGGCGCTTTCGCTGGGGAAACATTTCTGTCTAATCACAGGAAACTCCATCCGTCTATCCATACGGGCAAACCATCTGTCTAAACACAGGAAACTCCATCCGCCTATCCATACGGGAAAATCATCTGCCTAAACACAGGAAACTTCATCCGCCTATCCATACGGGAAAATCATCTGCCTAAACACAGGAAACTTCATCCGCCTATCCATACGGGAAAATCATCTGCCTAAACACAGGGAATTTCATCCTCCTATCCATACGGGAAAATCATCTGGCGACACACAGGAAATTTCATCCGCCTATCCATACGGGAACATCATCTGGCGACACACAGGAAATTTCATCCGCCTATGCATACGGGAAAATCATCTGGCGACACACAGGAAATTTCATCCGCCTATCCATACGGGAAAATCATCTGCCTAAACACAGGAAACTTCATCCGCCTATCCATACGGGAACATCATCTGTCTAAACACAGGAAACTTCATCCGCCTATCCATACGGGAAAATCATCTGTCTAAACACAGGTAACAATCTCTGTCCATCCCAGGTAACATCTCCGTCAACACGGGTAACATCTCCGTCAACACGGGTAACATCTCTGTCAATACAGGTAACGACTCCGTCAACACGGGTAAAATCTCTGTCAGCACAGGTAACAATCTTTGTCTATCACAGGTAACATCTCCGTCAACACGGGTAACATCTCCGTCAACACGGGTAACATCTCTGTCAACACAGGTAACGACTCTGCCAACATGGGTAAAATCTCTGTTAGCACAGGTAACAATCTCTGTCTATCACAGGTAACATCTCCGTCAACACGGGTAACAATCTCTGTCCATCACAGGTAACATCTCCGTCAACACGGGTAATAATCTCTGTCCATCACAGGTAACATCTCCGTCAACACGGGTAACAATCTCTGTCCATCACAGGAAAATAACTCCACCTCTGCTACGGGTATAACTCTGCCAAATACAGGAAAATACTCTGCCTTTGCTACGGGTAATACTCTGTCGAATACAGGAAAATAACTCCGCCTTTACTACGGGTAATACTCCGCCATCACTACGGGTAAATACTCTGTCGAATACAGGAAAATAACTCCGCCTCTGCTACGGGAAATACTCTGCCAAATACAGGAAAATAACTCCGCCTCTGCTACGGGTAATGCTCTATCAAATACAGGAAAATAACTCCGCCTCTGCTACGGGTAATGCTCTGTCGAATACAGGAAATAACTCCACCTTTGCTACGGGTAATACTCTGTCGAATACAGGAAAATAACTCCACCTTTGCTACGGGAAATACTCTGTCAAATACAGGAACAACTCTGCCTCTGCTACGGGTAATGCTCTGTCAAATACAGGAAAATAACTCTGCCTCTGCTGCAGGTAACTACTCTGTCGAATACAGGAAAATATCTCCGCCTCTGCTACGGGTAATACTCTGTCGAATATAGGAAAATATCTCTGTCTCTGCTACGGGTAATACTCTGTCGAATACAGGACAATATCTCCGTCTCTGCTACGGGTAAACACTCTGTCGAATACAGGAAAATATCTCCGCCTCTGCTACGGGTAATACTCTGTCGAATACAGGAAAATATCTTCGCCTCTGCTACGGGTAATACTCTGTCGAATACAGGACAATATCTCCGTCTCTGCTACGGGTAATACTCTGGTACAACTTTTCTGCCTATCTTTGCAGCAACTAGCTCCATCAATCACATGGGTAACACAATCTGAGTCTAATCTTCCAATTTCCAGTGCTGACATGGCAGCAAATCTGAGAAGGACTCTACTGGGGATTTTCTGAATCCACACTGCCAGAAAAATTCGAAAGATCGATTCACGAAATCTTCTGATGCTGTCACAACAACGACCTTGAAGAAATACTCCGCTGGAGGGGTAAGAGAAACTTTAAACAAGCAACTCTGTGGGGAATAATGCCACAAATGACATTATCATTACACATCTCACACCGAGATCCTGAATGTTTGACAATTAATTTGAGCAAGGGCTCTCTCCACCTGCATGGGAAACAATACTTGAAAACAAACGGTTAACCAACCTAGTTTATGTTTCAAAATACATATGTTTGACAATGGCGTAATGCTCCATTCGACATGGAAATGCTACGCGTTTTTATTTGGTAGATGCAAATATGATACTATATGCCAATGCAGATGCAAGCTCGAACTGCTGGGATACAGGAACCGCTTCAGCAAAATAAATGTTGAAGACAACGCCAACTCCGCTGGGGGTAACCAGGTGCCACAGAATTATTCCAGCAAAATAAATGCTGGAAGAGTGAAGCCAACTTCGCTGAGGGATAATTGAATGCGCCAATCATGATTGGACTTCTGCTGGGGAGCTTACCCGTGCCAATGAAAATTTTACTTTTGCTGGGGAGTGAACGGGTATCACACGGTATTCCGACAAAATAAATGCCAGGATACACCACCAACTCTGCCGGGGAGTCATACTGCTTCAGGAAAGCATCGGCTAAATCTGCCCATGATCGGATCTGATCACTCTCTAACTGCATATACCAACTCAGAGATGCCCCAGTCAGACTATCTTGAAAGCAGTGAATCATCAGCTTGTCGTTATGCACGAATGAAGTCATTCTTCGGCAGAACATAACCAAATGTAGCTTCGGACAGCTATCCCCTTTGTACTTCTCGAAGTTGGGCGCTTTAAACTTTGGAGGAAATACAAGACCTGGCACCAAACACATGCTCGCAGTATTCAGATCAAGAGTGCTCTTATTCACCAAGGCAGCAATCTGGTCTTCCAACGTCTGAAGTCTTCCCATATACTCAGCAGTCAGTGGGTCCTGAATATTAACCTGCGGAACAACTCTTGGAGGTGGCAAAATCCTTGGGGAATCTGGCGTAGAGAAAGTGGAATTGTGATACTCGGAGTCATTGAGAGAATATGAACCTCTGACAGGGGTTTGCGCAGGCTGAGCAACATTGTTCATCTGAGCTCTTTGACCATTGCTATCTCCTCTATTCATAGTTGTGATGGCTTCCCTGATCTGACTCACCTGGTGCTTCAACAATTCGAACTCCTCCCGAGTAACAACCAAGTTCTGCTCTCCTGAAGCCATGATCTATCCCAATGCTAACTCAAGTCCAATGCGAATGTCGGGAAATCAACTGATGAAGTGGACAAAAACGGGTAAGCTCCCTGTTCCGGATGAGGATGAATATGCAAAATGAAATGCAAATGCAAACAGTCATGCAAAAATGCAAAATGCACACACAAGGGACCAAGTGCCCCTGGCTGAGAAGAATCCACCGCACTGGTCTTAGTCAGACCCATAACACTGCTCGAACCTGGTGTCAGCAAATCAAAATGGTACTCGAACCTGGCCTCCAACAGACCTCATAATACTGTCTTCAAATATCATTGAATCTCAATCAAGAAAACCGGTAATCTGGAGGTTAAGTTACCTGCATGCCCAAACCCCTCTCACAGGTAGGTGTCCTAATAACTGACAATGGTATGGCATCCTATGCGGTCGTCGGTGTCACAGACTTTCAGGATTGATGATACGATTCCCAGAAGGAGTGGCATCATCAAATCCTGAAGAGGCCTCACTTAGCCAACTTCCAAATGATCGGTTCCCGGAGTCGACAATCCAACTAACCAACAACCCCTTCGACCCAAAGGATAGAAAAAGAAGTCAACCAGAAGAACCTCGTCCGAGTGTAGATTTCGTGGGACACTAATGCAAGCAAAGCTGGCACGCGTCCACTACTTTCTACTCTAATTCTAAGTGCACTCAAGCCCAGGTCCGACTTATCTCTCAATCATAGAATCACCTGTCACACACCCCAATACAGCAATAATAACAATAATATAATGCTGAAAGTAAATGACAGCAAAGGTAAATCCATGCAAATCCTCGACGGGAAAACAAGCGTTAGGATTGACTCGCTTAGGGGACGTTGGATCCCCAGCAGAGTCGCCAGTTGTCGCTACCTGCGAAAATCGGCGCCGGCTGAAAAGAAGAGTCGCCACCGTGCGTTATTTATCCCAAAGGAGGGAAAGGAAACGCTCGAGGTAAACCTATCGCAAACGGGGAAAGGAATGGTCATCGCAACCAAATCCTGGATTCGAGAGTCGGTTACGCAAGGGGAAGGTATTAACACCCCTCACGTCCGTCGTACTCGACGGGATCCACGCTTGTTTTCTGGTACGAATTGTTATTCTATCTACTCTACAGGTCTGGGGTTAAAAGAAAATAGAATGACTCGGCAAAGTATCGTACTTTATGCCTACGTATTCCCGTCTGGAACGAGAAATCAGAGTCAACGTAGTTCGCCTACCTACGGGAAAGGAGGGGAAGGTTGCTCGCTAGGATATCGCATCTATGCCTACGTACTTTCATACAACATGAAAGATCAGAGCAAACGTAGTTCGGGCCACGTGCGACACAAGTCTGTCTTGGTTGTTTTTATTCCTTCTGAAAAAGGTTTTTCTAATTACTGGTCCAAGCGGACAAAAATGACGTTTTGATGAGTTCACATTCTTTTACGGAAGAAGTGTCTTTTATTGTGTTTGAAATATTTATTGTGTTTTTCTGTTTGTTTTGAGAAAGAAGAGACAGAACTCTAACCTATGGTTCAAAAGGGAATTAAACTAACCTAATATTGTCATGCATGGGTTAAGACCTAATGTCTATCATGTTCCTCTCTTGCGCAGAGAGAAACAGAGATCCTAAGGGGATAAACGGAAACAGAAACAACAGATACAATAAAACAGTAAAATGCATGAATGCAGCAGTACAAGCGAGGCAAGGGAGTCCCCACTCAACCTCGAACCTAGAAAGCAACAGGAAAAAGCGAACAAAATTCGCTTTCAACCTAACAGATTAAATGGCACACAATACAGTCAGGGAAATTCAAACAATACATCAAAAATTATAAACAGCAAAAGCAATCTTCATCAACATCTGTCTTCAAGTCATCTTCAGCCATCTACAAGCTTCAAGCAAGCATCAGTCTTCATCTTCACAACCTTCAAGCAAGGTCTCTATCTTCAATCTTTCAGTGGCTTTTCTTCAAGTCTCACTCTCCAAGGTGAGCAGCAGTCAACAAGATGAATAAGATGTTAAGCAGTCAGTTGCCTACCAAGGGTGGCCTACTGACTGTTAACATGATACAGACAGTTTTCTCTCAAAAGTTCTATCTTTTAAATACATTCACTAATCCTTCCAAAGGAAGGAGGTCGATATTTAAAAGAGACTTTGAATCATAGAGAAAGAATGGAGGCAAACAAAACCTTCCATGTTTGTGAATCAAGTTTCTATTCTAGAGCTCTACCTAGCTCCTAGATCCTATAACCTTCAACAGCTGCCAGCAAGAGATACTCTTCATCAACTCTGGAAATGGGTCTTCATTCCTTTTGTCTTCAATGGGGCTTCATCAACAAAGTCTTCAACTCAAACCCAAGCCCTAAACAAGCCCAATACCCCACACAATCAAACAAATAACCCTAGAAAGGGCACACCACACAATCAATCAATTCAAAAATCAACCAAAAATAGTATATTATTCTATTAATTCCTAATATAAATTCTAGGGGACCCTACATAACTACCCTTAAGTCCCATATATTCCCCCATAGACTAAATTTCCCTAAAAAAACCTAAATCTAAAATTGTTATTGACCTATACTAAAGTTTTAATCAAATTCTACACTACTTAGAACTACCTAATTAAAACTACCCTAAAAATTATCACAAAATTATGAAATTAATTCAGGGGGAACCTAAACCATTCATCTAATTATCCTAAAAAAATTGAACTTAAAATCCTAAGGGAACTACCCTAATTAAATTCTACAAGTCAACATACCAACTAAAAGAATTAAAAAAGCAATTAAAAGTAAGAATGCACAAAAAATATAAAACTGAAATAAAATGGCTATTTTATGTTTTTATATTTTTTCTAGACAGAAAATAGAAAATGGGAAAAAAAGTCTCATTAAAAAAATATGCATTTTTCAATTTGTTATGAATTTTGAAGTTTAATAAATTTGGAGGAAGTTTAATATGAGAATTGATGCATGGGGTGTATAAAGAAATAAAATGCAGTTAAAAATGAACTGGGCCCAGAACATGGGGGTGCTGGAAGTATTTTCGTGTGAGCCCATGAAGACTCACTTATCCATTATTTCGTGTTTGATTATGGGCCGTTGGATGGCTTTTTGGTCAACTAGTCTTGCATGCAATCAATGGCCAAGATTATGTCTTCTCCAAATTGATGTTAGGGTTTCATAAACTCCATGAACATAAACTCCATGCACCAATCTTTACCACCTTTGTTCTCTCTCATTACTCCATCAAATTGCATGACCCAAGAACCAAACTTGACTAGAATTTTATGTAGAATCCAACCATGCCAATGGTGTGCATTAAAACTCTCTCTATCATCCTACCCGAACAGTACAACATCAAGAATCCAAACTTTCTTCAATTTTCCACCATCACAAAACTCAACAATCTTTATATATAATTAATCCCTATGTCATGGTGATCAAAACCAACCAAAATTCGTGCATTATCATCCATTAAATAGTGTGTTCTACCTCCATCAAGAATCAACCTCCATTAATGAAACCTCACTAATTGGTCTTAAACTCATCCAAATGAATCACCTAATGGTCTCTAATAGTTTTACAACAAGAATCAATCCTAGCCATGCCTAAATCAAAGTGTGGGAAAGATTTTGCATACCTTGACCCTTGCAATGGTAGGTGTTGAAAAGCTTCGAACCAAGCCTTGTAGATCTTCAATAATGGTCCCTAGGTGATGAATAATACTCTTCTTGCACAAGATTTGATGGAGATGGCTTGTATCTTCAGCTCCAATCCCCTTTTGCTCTCTTGCAACTTCACTTGGAAAGCTTCAATTCTTCAACAATCGGGGGCTCACTCTAGCATGAACATGCTCAGGGATGTTTGTAGTGATGATTTGTGGAAGAAAATGGAAGGGTAATGAAGAGAAAAATGAAGTTTCAATTCAATTTGCAAATGGAAAATTTTTGGTTCAAACTCTTTTCTCTACCACCATTAACATCAACAATCACCAACCTCTCACCAATGGAGATTGTATTCAATATATAGACTCATTTGGAAGGGTCTAGAATCATCTAGATCAATCTAGTAGCAACTTGAACTTTCATGAAGATATTTTGCATTTCACTTCCCACCACATGAGATATCATGACAAAAACCCTATAACTTGAGTAATTCACTTGATTTTCTCCTTAGGTGGTATTTTGGACAAGATACAAAGCTTAAACACCTTGTTTATGAAGCTTTTCTTTGTTTTGGTTTAGTATGCCATTATGCAAGCAAGCACATTACAAAGCAACCCCAAGATTTAAGCCTCAAATCAAAAATGTGGCTGAACCATTGTTCTTAAAATGTCCTTGGGAGTCAAAATGACCTATCATATTCCATGGTTTGGATTTGGAACTTGGATTTTAGGATTTTCCATTTCACTTGAATTAACTTATGTCCCATTTTTAGGCTATTTTTATCACTTTTTTTTATGAGCCTTTCCAACATCTCATGACCACCCTACTAGCCTTAAAACATCATTCTAAGAAACTTTAATGCTGAAGGTTTTTCCATTTGAATCTTGGAAGTAGGAGATATGGCCATATGCTTGAAATGACCTATAACTGCCGAATGACCAAAATGCCCTTTTCTTGCCAAACTCATAAGTAGAGTTCCACAAATCATATGAAGGCATACTATACCTTTATAGAAAGCTAAGATAATGAGGAACAACTTTCATGTTGGCCATAGATCCATTTGAAAGCTCCTTGAGGGGTAAAAGTTGCTTGGAAGTTTAGTAATTTTCACAGACAAATTTCAGTGTCCTCAGATGACCTGTAACTTGCAATAACCATAACTTGAGTTCTATAAATCTCCTTGATGTCTTCCACCACTCAAATTAAAGGTATTGAGATCCTCTACAAGTTTCATGTTGGCCAAGGACCCATTTGAGACTTGCATTTTGAATTATCTGGCTGGGAAGTTTGCCCTAAATCAGGGGATTTTACACAGAAACCCTAATTTAGAAACCTCTCTTCTTCTTGATTTCTCTTGATTCCTCCTTGGCACAACACCACATCCATATCTACATGTCAAATGAGGCATCCCACATCTTTCAAACAGGCCTTGATGCCTTTCAATCAAGCATTTGACCTAGGGTTGACCTAGGGTTGACCCAGATGAAACCCTAGTTGACTGTCTTCCACTGCAGCTCTTGTAATCACATCAATGACTTGCCTCACTTTCAAAATGACCCCTCTATGTCTTCCATGATGTCTATATACCCTCCATGGCCTCAATTCATGACTCACAACTTCTTTGATGATCTTCAAATACCCTCAAGATAGGAGATAAATCCACTGCTTAGTCCACTAACTTCTCAGATTTCAATTTCTTTCTGATGACTTGGATGTGCTTGAATTTGAATAATACCCTCTTGATATGCTCATAAGAATTTCATTTGGTCCCTTATTGGATGACTTGCCCATGCTATGCTATGCAAATGATTAGACTATGTACATGACTTTTTATGCAAATGACAATGCAATTGAAACATAAGATCAGGTGGAATAAGTTGAGCAAATTTTAGGGTGCAACAGCTGCCCCTATTCAAGCGACTTGGACCCGACATGGGTGAAACGCCCGGAGCCTTCATACATTCGAGGTACAAGACGATTGAATACTAAGAACCCCGGAAATTTGCCAACCGCAGAAATAAACTGCACCACTGTTTTGGGGAACGACATCCACCAACTGAATCTGGTTGTTACGGCAACAACTGATCCAACGTCTGATAATTCTGATTTCAACTTCAACCACTTATGTAACGCCACAGGTACTGAACACTTTTCGCAAAACACCTCTGTCCACAACTGGACTAACCTTATCAACACAAGAAGAGAGACAAATTCGTCCACACGAATAGAGATTCTGTTGTCACAGGAGTAACCTTGTCCACATCTGGACCCAAATTTCGCCAAATCACGAATAAACACAAATCTGTCCACGTCAGGACTCTTATCATAGAAAAATCCCGGCGCTTTCGCTGGGGAAACATTTCTGTCTAATCACAGGAAACTCCATCCGTCTATCCATACGGGCAAACCATCTGTCTAAACACAGGAAACTCCATCCGCCTATCCATACGGGAAAATCATCTGCCTAAACACAGGAAACTT
>CAWUDS030007059.1:0-2500 GCA_963859935.3 Lathyrus sativus
TTTCTGTACATTCAATGTACTTTACGGATAGAGGAATACATAGAGTTGAAGATAGTAAAATAAGAAATTGAAAGATTTCGTTAAAATTGTTTGTTTGGAAATTTCCCGAAAAACGAATCATGGGTTCTTCTCTCCATCGGAACAACAGCGCCATTATGCTCATTACTAAACTTGTTGAAGAGAAAAAATAGAACCAAGATATCTCTTTTTGATCCGAAGTGGAATCGATCATCAGAAGAAGAATTAGGCCCAAAATTAGAATCAATTCCGGAAAAAGAAAACTTCCATCGAAAATAAGCAAATGAAAGGCTTTCATAAAAATTCTCGTAGACTCGAGAATGAGATTTTCATTCTGTACATGTCAAATCATGAATTAGTACATGGAATCTCCAAAAAAATACCCTTTGATGTATGGATCCTTAGGTCCATGTGTGTATATGGACCATAGATCCTGTTCATGGATTAACGAAAAGGTGCACGAGTTCTATTTGCTTCCGCCATTTCTGAATCTCTTCCTTTTTGCGTATGGCATCACCACGCCCCTTGACAGCATCCACTAATTCGGAACTGAATTTGAAAGCCATATTTCGACCCGGACGTTTTCGGGATGCCGCTACTAACCAACGAATGGCAAGTGCTCTTCCTTGTGGCTTTTTTATTTCAATGGGAACTTGATGAGTCGATCCGCTCACGCGTCTCGCTTTTACTACTATCTTGGGAGTTACCTGAAGTATTGCTTCACGTAAAACGGATAGTGGATTTTTTTCTGTCTTTTGTTGAATCCTTTTCATAGCTCGATAGAAAATTCGATAAGCCAATAATTTTTTTCCGTGTTTCATAATATGGTTAATCAACCTGTTAACTACTCGATTACGATAAATTGGATCGGATTTTTCGATTTTCTTTTCTGCAGTACCTCGTCGTGACATGAGCTTAATAATCCATTTTTTTATAACTTAACTTATGGGGCTAAAATAATAATTTATTTTGGCTTTTTGGCTCCATATTTTGAACGCCCTTGTTGACGATCCCTTACTCCGCCAGCATCTAGGGGTCCTCGAACAATGTGATATCTCACACCAGGTAAATCCTTAACCCTTCCCCCTCTTACTAAGACTACAGAATGTTCTTGTAAATTATGGGCAATACCAGGTATATAAGCAGTAATTACAAATCCTGAGGTTAAGCGTACTCTGGCAACTTTACGTAACGCAGAGTTTGGTTTTTTCGGGTTAATAGTGTCAAAGTTGACAGATAAGTCATCCTTACTGCCACTCTACAGAACCGTACATGAGATTTTCACCGCATACGGCTCCTCGTTCAATTCTTTCGACGTAATTAGATCCTTTATCCTCGTTCGATAATCTCCACTTCTTCCCCCAAACCCAACAAAATAACGAGAACGAATGAAGTCAGCCACGTTTTCATGTTTGAATTGAACACTTTCGTTTTTTTATTCTCAAAGGAGAAAATTATTCTTTTTACTTTTACCAAACATATGTGGATCCAATTATGATCTTCTAATCAACTGTTTCAATCAATAGAAAACCTTTTTTTTGTATGAATCCATATTATTACATTCCAATTCCTTCCCAATATTTCCCAAAGAAAATACCGAATTGGATCTTAAATTGACGGGTTAGTGTGAGCTTATCCATGCGGTTATGCTCTCTTTGAATAGGAATCTATTTTGTGAAAAATCCCGGCTTTCGTGCTTTGGTGGGTCTTTGAGATCCTTTCGATGACCTATGTTGAAAAGATATCTATTATGATTAGAATATAGAATATATTCTAGAATAATATTTAATATATTCTAAATAGATGTTTACTCTTCCATAATAGTATTAATTAGTATAAAATTACTATTAAACAATACTCTTTGAATAGAGCTAATTCATAGTATTCCAGTCCAACATTTTTATTTGAAAACTTTTTGAGTTATCTGTAAAAATAGATTCAGCTAATGAAAAGGCTTTCAATGCTGCCGTATATCCTTTTTTTTTCCAAAAATTCTTACGAATTTTTTTTTTTTGATATAGAAGTGCGTTTTTTGGGAACTGGCATACAAGTAGTATAGTTTTTTCGTTGCTATAGTTTGATGTGAAAGACATTTGTTCTGTAAATGAACACGAATTATTCTGCAATTAGCCGTATGTCTTATCTATCGGAATTCCCTCTTTCTTTTTTTTCGATCAAAAGGTAAAGTAAAAACATTGAATATTATAAACCTTTTCCAAATTTTTCATAGATAATATTGATGATTCATGAATATATTACTTTAAATACTCTTTTTTTTCACTAGGAATTTTCTTATTGGCCGGTTTTCACTTTGTACTTTCCAATATTGGGACCAACCATTGTATTGTGCAAAGATTCAGAACAATTAAGAATATCCAATTCTATTTCTATATCCACTTTTTTATTAACCGAACCCCTTTACAAACAAAAGAGATAAAACAAACGAATAAGAAACAAAATTCATAAAGAATCTAAATATTTT
>CAWUDS030007059.1:7500-30682 GCA_963859935.3 Lathyrus sativus
AGTGTTTCCATTTATTCATCCAAAAAGGCGCATTCTTTGAAGCCAGAATGCATTTTCCTTGATATCGAACATAATGAATGTTAAGATCTTTGAAGAATGTTAAAGGATACGAAAAATCTTTATAAAAAACTTTTTCAAGATGCTCTCTTTTTGCATAAAAAAAAATTCGCTCAAAAAAAACGCTAAAAGATTTGAATCGTAAATGAGAGGATTTAGTACGTAGAAAAACGAAGATAGATTCATATTCACATACATAAAAAATTATGGAGGAACAAGAATAATCTTGGATTACTTTTTGAAAAAGTAGAAATCCATTTTCTGGTAGTAATAAAACTATTCCAATTACAAAAATTATAAAGAAACAGCCTTAATAAATGAAAAAAAGGGGCATCTTTCACCCAATATCGAAGGATTTGAACTAAGATTTCCAGATGGATAGGATAGGGTATTCGTATATCTGACACATAATTTAAATATGTAAATTTATCTTCCAAAAAGGGAAAAATGGAATGAATTGATCTCAAATTTTTATAAGATTGGAGGATTTCTGCCTCCTCTAAGGAGGAGCTTAATTGTCGCAAAAATGGAATTTCCACGACGATGGCAAACCCCTCTGATATTATTTGAGAATCCAAATTCTTATTATATCCCCAAAATCGATTTTTGTTAGAATCATTAGCCGAAATGATTAAATGATTCTGTTGATACATTCGAGTAATTAACCGTTTTACAATTAGTAAACTATATTTATTGTCATAACCTACATTTTCCAAAAAAATGGATCTATTCAAATTATGACTATAAGCAAGTCCATAAATATACTCCCTAAAAAGAAGTGGGTATAGGAAGTCCTGTTGGCGAGATCTAGCTCGTTCTAAATATACTTTATATTCCTTCATTTTCTAAATTTGATTTGGTCAAAGATTCATTGGATTATGAAATGATACATAGTGCGATACAGTCAAAACAAGGTATTCTAGATCTATATTCGAATTGAAAAAAAAAACAAATATGAAGCGATACCTAGAAAACGAGTTAAAACCCATTAATGGACTATCTCCCCTCGCTTGTTCCTTCTCATTTTTCTAGGACAAACAAGCTAGTTAGAAATCCTTTATTTTTTGGACCAATCGCTCTTTTGATTTTGGAAAAAAATCAGATCTTTATCAATATACTCTTTCTTCTACACATTTATTGCTACCCCATAAAATAATGGGGAATAGCTAATAATTAGGACTCATAACAAAAATCGTTAATCCATCATTCGTAGGAAAAACTTTTTCCACAGCAAGCACTAATTCTTTTTTAACGTATAATTAGATGTGGTAATCATTCAAATCAAAAATGAAAGCTCGTTGCTTTTTGTTTCCCTATAATTGGAGCAGCTAAGCTCTATCCCTTTATTAATTAAACCCAACGGAATTCATTTGTTCGGAGCCAACAATTCAAAGAAAAATATTGGTCGGATCAAATATGAATGAAAAATTTTTAGAATTCACCGTTGATACGACATGCTGCTTTTTCCATTCATTCCTTTCTGGATCAGTCGTGGTCTTACAAACCCTACCGATGGTAGGGATGAACCAATTAGTTCATAGAAATGTGTAAAAAATGGAGTCGCACTTAAAAGCCGAGTACTCTACCATTGAGTTAGCAACCCTAATCCAATTACAAACAAGAATGTCTATATCCAATCGCAATAAAAAAAGATGCAATTCTATAAATAATAGAATCAAATGTTACATATTATGTTACATATTACATTAAATTACAATGAATGACATTAAATTACAATGAAAGAAAAAAAAAATACAACGAATCCACCATTTGATGAAGTAAAAAACCTATCTGACATGAGTCAATCGATCCATTTATTCACGATCGGATTATATTGGTTTGATACACTGTTGTCAATATTAATAGAAAATACTTCTATTTTAATTCATTATATTCCAAATCAAAAAAGAATAATGAACTAGAAAAAAATCTATCAATCCGAAAGATCCATAGGATTCATTTATAGATACAACAAGTATTCTGTACAGTATTCGGCTCAATCCTTTTAGTAAAAGATTGGGCCGAGTTTAATGGAAATTAATAGAACGAATTATTATTACTGGATTACAAAGTATCCATTGCTGGGAATTCAAATTTGATTTCCTTCCAGACTTCACAAGCAGCAGCTAATTCAGGACTCCATTTGCAAGCTTGACGGATAATTGCATTACCCTCGCGAGCAAGATCACGTCCCTCATTCCGAGCTTGTACACATGCTTCCAGAGCTACTCGATTCGCTACGGCACCAGGTGCATTTCCCCAAGGGTGTCCTAAAGTTCCTCCACCGAATTGGAGTACAGAATCATCTCCAAATATCTCGGTCAGAGCAGGCATATGCCAAACGTGAATACCCCCTGAAGCAACAGGGATAACACCTGGTAAAGAAACCCAATCCTGAGTGAAATAAATACCGCGACTTCGATCTTTTTCAATATAATCATCACGTAGTAAATCAACAAAACCTAAAGTAATCTCCCTTTCTCCTTCAAGTTTACCTACTACAGTACCAGCGTGAATATGATCTCCACCAGACAAACGTAAGGCTTTAGCTAATACACGAAAGTGCATACCATGATTTTTTTGTCTATCGATAACTGCATGCATTGCACGGTGGATATGAAGAAGTAGACCATTATCGCGGCAATAGTGAGACAGGGTAGTATTTGCAGTGAATCCACCTGTTAAGTAGTCATGCATTACGATAGGAACGCCCAATTCTCTAGCAAATACAGCTCTTTTTAGCATTTCTTCACATGTACCCGCAGTAGCATTCAAATAATGTCCTTTGATTTCCCCTGTTTCGGCCTGTGATTTATAAATTGCTTCGGCACAAAATAAGAAACGGTCTCTCCAACGCATAAATGGTTGGGAGTTCACATTTTCATCATCTTTGGTAAAATCAAGTCCCCCGCGGAGACATTCATAAACTGCTCTACCATAATTCTTAGCTGATAAACCCAATTTGGGTTTTATAGTACATCCCAATAGGGGACGTCCATACTTGTTCAATTTATCTCTCTCAACTTGGATTCCGTGAGGAGGACCTTGGAAAGTTTTAACATAAGCATTAGGGATTCGCAAATCTTCCAGACGTAGAGCGCGCAAGGCCTTGAACCCAAATACATTACCTACAATGGAGGTAAACATGTTAGTAACAGAACCTTCTTCAAAAAGGTCTAAGGGATAAGCTACATAAGCAATAAATTGATTATCTTCTCCAGGAACAGGCTCGATCTCGTAGCAGCGTCCTTTATAACGATCAAGGCTGGTAAGTCCATCGGTCCACACAGTTGTCCATGTACCAGTGGAAGATTCTGCAGCTACCGCTGCACCTGCTTCTTCAGGCGGAACTCCAGGTTGAGGAGTTACTCGGAATGCTGCCAAGATATCAGTATCTTTGGTTTGATAGTCAGGAGTATAATAAGTCAATTTATAATCTTTAACACCAGCTTTGAACCCAACCTTTGCTTTAGTTTCTGTTTGTGGTGACATAAATCCCCCCCCCCTACAACGCATGAATTAAGAATTGAATTATAGCAACAACAAGGTCTACTCGACATAACTTAAGAGTTAATCAAACCTTTTTACAAATGATCCATCAACTAATATTATCAATTAATCCGAATGGGTCATTGTTAAATTTGACCATGATATTTGATTTGGCAAATACATCATTATTCTATACTCTTTCATATGTATGGCGCAACCCAACCGTTTTTTTTCGAATCTCTTATTTTTTTTTTGAATTTTGGAATATAATTTTCGAATCTAAATAATAAATAAAAAGTATACTCTTGACCTTGACAGTGATATATGTTGTATATGTAAATCCTAGATGTCAAAATCGGCAGAATTTGCCCAATAAAAAGAAAAATCGGTAAAAAGAAATAATATGCTCAGTATAAATCCTATGCTGAGGAAATAAAAAATAAGGACCAATGAGATAGAAAAACAGAATCATAAACAAAGTTCAGGTTGGAATTCCATAGATAATATAGATAGTATTGTCTACAATCTGGATGACTGGGTTGACCTTAAAAATTAAATCATTGAAATTTGAAAACAATTGAATTGATTGGATGGTGAAAATCGATTATTAAATTACATTTATTATTCCATATTTTTTTATTATTAAATATTTTATTAAATATGAATTAATACATTTCATTTGTTATTAAATATTCAAATAATGAACCAATCCACTTGCGTTGTTCTCGAACATTTTTTTCTTAATTTGAATTTTTTTTTTTTTTTTTCAAAAAAAAAAAAGGATATTTTTCAATATGACAATAAATCCTCCCCCTTCTGATACTGAGGTTTCTGCACTTGAAAACAAAAATCTGGGGCGTATTACGCAAATAATCGGTCCGGTACTCGATATAGTTTTTCCACCAGGGAAGATGCCTTATATTTACAACGCTCTGATAGTTCAAGGTCGAGATACGGTTGGCCAACAAATTCGCGTAACTTGTGAAGTACAGCGATTATTAGGAAATAATCGAGCTAGAGCTGTAGCTATGAGTGCTACAGATGGTCTAAAGAGAGGAATGGAAGTGATTGACACAGGAGCTGCTCTAAGTGTTCCAGTCGGCGGAGCAACCCTAGGTCGAATTTTCAACGTGCTTGGAGAACCCATAGATAATTTGGGTCCTGTAGATACTCGCACAACATCTCCTATTCATAGATCTGCGCCTGCCTTTATACAGTTAGATACACAATTATCCATTTTTGAAACAGGAATTAAAGTAGTCGATCTTTTAGCTCCTTATCGCCGTGGCGGAAAAATAGGACTTTTCGGTGGAGCTGGGGTAGGTAAAACAGTACTCATTATGGAATTGATCAATAACATTGCCAAAGCTCATGGAGGTGTATCTGTATTTGGCGGAGTAGGTGAGCGTACTCGTGAGGGAAATGATCTTTATATGGAAATGAAAGAATCCGGAGTAATTAATGAAAAAAATATTGCGGAATCAAAAGTCGCTTTAGTCTATGGTCAAATGAATGAACCCCCCGGAGCTCGTATGAGAGTTGGTTTAACTGCCCTAACTATGGCAGAATATTTCCGAGATGTCAATGAGCAGGACGTCCTTCTATTTATCGACAATATCTTCCGTTTTGTCCAAGCCGGATCCGAAGTATCGGCCTTATTGGGCCGAATGCCTTCCGCTGTGGGTTATCAACCGACCCTGGGTACTGAAATGGGTACTTTACAAGAAAGAATTACTTCTACCAAAGAAGGGTCAATAACTTCTATTCAAGCAGTTTATGTACCTGCAGACGATTTGACCGATCCTGCTCCTGCCACGACATTTGCACATTTGGATGCAACTACTGTACTATCAAGAGGATTAGCTGCCAAAGGTATCTATCCAGCAGTAGATCCTTTAGATTCAACGTCCACCATGCTCCAACCTCGGATCGTCGGTGAAGAACATTATGAAACTGCGCAAAGAGTTAAACAAACGTTACAGCGTTACAAAGAACTTCAGGACATGATATCTATTCTTGGGTTGGACGAAGTATCCGAAGAGGATCGCTTAACCGTAGCAAGAGCACGAAAAATGGAACGTTTCTTATCACAACCTTTTTTCGTAGCAGAAGTATTTACTGGTTCCCCAGGGAAATATGTTGGTCTCGCAGAAACAATTAGAGGATTTCAATTGATTCTTTCTGGAGAATTAGATAGTCTTCCTGAACAAGCCTTTTATTTGGTGGGTAATATCGATGAAGCTACTGCGAAGGCTACGAACTTAACTTAGAAATGGAGAACAAATTCAAGAAATGACTTTCCATCTTTGTGTACTGACCCCCAATCGAATTGTTTGGGATTCAGAAGTGAAAGAAATTATTTTATCTACTAATAGTGGACAAATTGGGGTATTAAAAAATCATGTGCCTATTGCCACAGCTTTAGATATAGGTATTTTGAGAATACGCCTTAAGGACCGATGGTTAACGATGGCTCTGATGGGTGGTTTTGCTAGAATCGGCAATAATGAGATCACTATTTTAGTACCTGATGCAGAAAGGGCTAGTGACATTAATCCACAAGAAGCACAACAAACTCTTAAAATAGCAGAAGCTAACTTAAATAAGGCTGAAGGCAAGAGACAAACAATTGAAGCAAATCTAGCTCTCCGGCGAGCTAAGACACGAGTCGAGGCTATCGTAGAGCCTATCAAGAGGATCTCGTAACAAGTTGGTGCAGCCAAAAAATAGAAAAAAGATAGAAAATTACAATAAAAAAAAATGGTGAGTAGAAAAACTTATTAGATACCGGAATCAATGGTATCTACTAAGTTCTACCAATACCTTACCTACTATTGGATTTGAACCAATGACTCCTGCCGTATGAAAGCAATACTCTAACCACTGAGTTAAGTAGGTCATTTATCATCCTAAATAAAAAAAGTAGCTCTCGATCAGATCAATGGATTATAAATGTTATATTATTTATAAATAATACAAACGCAATATAAATCAAAGAGATTGGATCATGTAATTTAATATTTATCTTGACAAGAATTTATTTATCGAATATGATCAAATCTGTATCAAAAGCACAAGGGCTATAGCTCAGTTAGGTAGAGCACCTCGTTTACACATGCGCCAATGTTTTTTCATAGGAGTCCATCATGTAATTAAAAGAGTTGATCTTAATTGATAAATCAATGTCTTACTCCAGAAAGAAAATTAAGAGAACAATAGCCTGACAAAGGATTTAGACGTCAAATGGAATCCATAATGAGATATTGATAAGGTGAATACTAAAATCTATTCAATGCTAGGCAATGAGGCTAGGGACCTCCAAAAAAATATCTTTTCTTCCTATCTTATGAACTTTAAGGTGTATGAAGTTTCATTTCCTATTTGATATTTTTATTGAAGTAGGTTGATAGAGAGTCCATTTAACTTAAGTTGATCCAGGCCAGAAGCAGACCTACGTCAGAATAACCTTCTTCTTTGAAAAACTTTGGTAGTGCTCTTAGATTTTGATCTAAATAAGAAATCAGAGCACAGGGAGTCATTTCCTTTTTCTTTGTGTAAAGAAAAAAGATGGTAGACTAATTGATATTTCTATCAGTTAATGAAAAAGCCCAATGCAAAAAAAAAAAAATGCACGTTGGGTCTTTAAAACAATTCAAATCATTTTGATAATAATAATAGTTTGATCCGTTTTACCGAGAAGGTCTACGGTTCGAGTCCGTATAGCCCTAATAGTACTACCGATACTACTATATTTAGTATAGTAGTAGTATATGGAATACTAAATACTCCATACTAGTAATACTAGTAGTATAAATATAGTTGAAATACTTTTTGTAATCGAAAGAATGAATCAATTCATTTCTATTTGAATAGATTAATGATATACTAATATTAGTATTAGTATACTCAGATACTAATCTAGAAATAATGTCAACTTTTAAAATGTAAACTTAATAAAATACAAAGCATTTCTATTTAGATTAATGAATCTAATAATTTTGAAATTTAAATTCAAATCGACTAAGAATTAATATGAATCCAGTATATTTTCCACATTCATAGGAGTACATTTATGTTTTTGCTTTATGAATATGATATTTTTTGGACATTTCTAATAATATCGATCTTTATTCCTATTTTGGCATTTCTAATTTCTGGAATTTTAGCTCCAATTAGGAAAGGGCCAGAAAAACTTTCTAGTTATGAATCTGGAATAGAACCGATGGGCGATGCTTGGTTACAATTTGAAATCCGTTATTATATGTTTGCTCGTTTTTGTTGTTTTTGATGTTGAAACAGTCTTTCTTTACCCATGGGCAATGAGTTTTGATGTATTAGGGGTATCCGTATTTATAGAAGCTTTCATCTTCGTGCTTATCCTAATTGTTGGTTTAGTTTATGCATGGCGAAAGGGAGCATTAGAATGGTCTTAATTCTTGAATATTTAGACAATTAAACAAAACATTGAGACAGTTATGAATTCCATTGAGTTTCCCTTACTTGATCAAAAAACCAAAAATTCAGTTATTTCTACTACATTAAATGATCTTTCAAATTGGTCAAGACTATCCAGTTTATGGCCGCTTCTCTATGGTACTAGTTGTTGCTTCATTGAATTTGCTTCATTAATAGGATCGCGATTTGACTTCGATCGTTATGGACTGGTACCACGCTCTAGTCCTAGGCAGGCAGACCTCATTTTAACAGCGGGCACCGTAACTATGAAAATGGCTCCTTCTTTAGTTCGATTATATGAGCAAATGCCCGAACCAAAATATGTTATTGCTATGGGAGCTTGTACAATTACAGGAGGTATGTTCAGTACCGATTCTTATAGTACTGTTCGGGGCGTGGATAAGCTAATTCCTGTGGATGTCTATTTGCCGGGCTGTCCACCTAAACCGGAAGCGGTTATAGATGCTATAACAAAACTTCGTAAGAAAATATCTCGAGAAATCTATGAAGATCCAATTAGTTATCAACGTAGGTGTTTTACTACCAACCACAAATTTGATGTTGGACACAGTACTCATACCGGCAATTCTAATAAAGGATTATTCTATCAACCATCATCTATTTCCGAGATAACCTCGGACACATTTTGGAAATATAAAAAAATTAAGTATCCTCCGACGAACGAAAAAGTGAATTAAACAGGATCCTTTTGTACAAAATACAATAAGAAATAGCAAGCAAGTCAATCTGACAAAATTTCATTGTAATGGAAATAAATGGTAAATACTTATACCAATCTTATAAAAAACTCGGGAGAAATCAAAAAATGCAAGGTAATTTGTCTGCTTGGCTAGTCAAACACGGAATAGTTCATAGATCTTTGGGTTTTGATTACCAAGGAATAGAGACTTTACAAATAAAGCCCGAGGATTGGCATTCGATTGCTGTTATTTTATATGTATATGGTTACAATTATCTACGTTCCCAATGTGCCTATGATGTAGCACCAGGAGGACTATTAGCGAGTGTCTATCATCTTACGAGAATAGAGTATAGTCTAGATCAACCCGAAGAGGTATGCATAAAAGTATTTACCCCAAGGCAAAATCCGAGAATTCCTTCTATTTTCTGGGTTTGGAAAAGTGCAGATTTTCAAGAAAGGGAATCTTATGATATGTTAGGAATCTATTATGATAATCATCCGCGTCTGAAACGTATTTTAATGCCCGAAAGTTGGATAGGATGGCCTTTGCGTAAAGATTATATCGCCCCTAATTTTTATGAAATACAAGATGCTCACTAAATGCGAAAAATAAGAAAGTAATCTTAACTTCGACAACCCCAGATATTAAAGAAAGAAATATCTGTATGTCCATTGACTTATCGATTAGTCAGAATAATAGAGGTTTCATTCCTCTCTTATTATAAGAGGGATTCATTGAGATTCAAAAATGGGATGGAGCAATACTGATTTCGGACGAGCCAATAGGATGAACTGAAAAAGTTCTGCTTGGTGTTTCAAGCAACTAATTGAAGCATTTGAATATTGTTTCAATTGAAATATTAACAATTGTTATTGCAGCGCAGAAAAAATCAAAACAAACTTGAATCATTCATTTTCATACTTCCTTTTGATCCCTAGAATATACATCCATTCATTCTTCATCTAGAAAGAGCATATCGCCGTACGCCTACATAAATTATGTAGGATGATTAAGACCACTAATAAATATGTATCTATTCCCTTTTTTCAAAAGAAATATGGGAATAGATACTCATACATAATGAGTTGCCGGGAACCAGATTTGAACTGGTGACACGAGGATTTTCAGTCCTCTGCTCTACCGTCTGAGCTATCCCGACCATTCTTGACGCACCATCCGAAATCTAAGAAATTACTTGAGTCTATGTCAAGTAAATCCAAAAAGGGCCAGAATATAGGAGGGAAATTTTTTGGGGATAGAGGGACTTGAACCCTCACGATTTCTAAAGTCGACGGATTTTCCTCTTACTCAAAATTTCATTGATGTCGGTATTGACATGTAGAATGGGACTCTATCTTTATTCTCGTCTGATTAATAAGTTATTCAACTGATCCATCAGATTATGTTGGAGTGACTGATTTGAGCAATGAATATTCTATTCATTGATTTTTTCTTCCAGTTGTAATTGATTTGATTCTAATGTTTCAATTGTGATAGAATCCAAATATTTACAAATAGAAGTTAGAAATCTTCATTAATCAATTGAATGTTGTCAACTCCATTTGTTAGAACAACTTCCATTGAGTCTCTGCACCTATCCTTTTTTTATTTTCACTTTCTGAACTTTTATTTGTTTTCGGAAAGAAGGATTTGGCTCAGGATTGCCCATTTTGAATTCCAGGGTTTCGCTGAATTTGAAAGTTTTCACTTGGTAAGTTTCCATACCAAGGCTCAATCCAATTAAGTCCGTAGCGTCTACCAATTTCGCCATATCCCCCGTTTTTTCTTTGAGATTGATATCATATCGCATTAGGATGTTTTTTCATTTGTATTCTGAGAATTATATGCTGGAACTGTTGAATTTATTTGTTGAAATCTACTCCCATATTGGGTTGGGAAAATTAAAATTTCCTTCTATTTGTTTTTTGTTGATAGATTTTCTTTCATCTATATCAGATACCCGTATTTACTCGAATCAGAAATGATTCTATTATCTCTGTATTCGCAATTCAATATACAGAGATATATACTACATATATCTCTATTTTAGATGTACCCCTTCTATTCTTTTTTGATAGAATTTCGAATACTCTAACGTTCGATTCTTTTTTTCCTTCGAGCAGACCGATACAGACCTTATAACGAAAATAATAAAAATCTATTTATTAATTTAGATTTCGATATTCAGTTAGAAATTCAATAGAAGGATCTAATTTTTCATTACTTATCCAATCCAATTTCTTTGGATAATCCATCCAATTTTTTAGAATTCAAATGGATATGTATAAATCCATATTTTTATATTATATGTATAAAATACATTATACATATTTCATCTTAATGCATAATCATTATTGAATATAAATAACTGTAATCTAATTAGTCATTATTGAATTCAATAAAATAATATTAAGAAAGAATATTATATATATCTTAAAATATTTATTTATAGTAATATTTTTTTATATTAAAGATAATATTCTATATACTCTTTACTATTTTCTATAGATATATTCTATCTATTAATCTAGATAGAATGAAATAGAAAGTATTCTAGAATATTAAAGAATATATAAAGAAGATATACATAGAAATAATCTTCCTATCGAATTCCATTCTACTTTTCATAATTCAAATTATATAAATAAAAATAATAAGGATCGGGATAAATACATATAATAAATATGAATTATTAATAATCGAAATAGATAAATAATAGAAATTGGAAGAATCCAAATATTCCAAAATGGAATTCAAAACTAAAAAAAAAAAGAGAATCTTACTATATGATATGGATGAAAATTATTTTTTATCCAATTCTTTTTTTATGGATCCAAAAATATTGGATAAATTATTAATTATTAGATAAATGGATAAAAAGAGTATTCTAGGTAATTGGTAATGAAAATAATTTGGATTCGTATTTTTAAATGATTCCGATTTGTATCATATTCTATATACTAGAATATCAAATAAATATGGGATATTCTATCTTTTTTTGTATTTATTTGATTATGTTATGATATAGTAATTGTGTTATGAAGAGCTAATATGAAATAGTTAATAACTAGGATCCCAGTAGTTTAGGAAAGAATTCTGATAAATGCACAATTTGTGTTCTGAGAGCCCGCTTAGCTCAGAGGTTAGAGCATCGCATTTGTAATGCGAGGGTCATCGGTTCGATTCCGATAGCCGGCTTTTTTTATTTCTTTTTTATTTCTATATCGATAGAATAGAATTCCATTCGGATACTGATAGAATCCTTCTAATTCTTCTTTGTACTACAGTAGTACAATACTTTAATAGTACAATACTTGAAGTAGATTTCACTTCATTTATAATATCATATTTGTCATTTAGTTTAGTTTTGATTTTTCTTTATGAGATTTTCCATTTTAAAAAGGAGTGTTTATGTCACGTTACAGAGGGCCTCGTTTCAAAAAAATACGCCGTCTGGGGGCTTTACCAGGACTAACCAGAAAAGAGCTTCCAGTTAGAAGAGTTGGAAGCGAAGAATCGCTCTCCAGTAAAAAATCTCAATATCGTATTCGTTTAGAAGAAAAACAAAAATTGCGTTTTCATTATGGTCTTACAGAACGACAATTGCTTAAATACGTTCGTATCGCTGGAAAAGCGAAAGGGTCAACCGGCCAGGTTTTACTCCAATTACTAGAAATGCGCTTAGATAACATACTTTTTCGATTGGGTATGGCTGCGACTATTCCTGAAGCCCGTCAATTAGTTAACCACAGACATGTTTTAGTTAATGGTCGTATAGTAGATATACCAAGTTATCGTTGTAAACCTAAAGATATTATTACAGCCAAGGATGAACAAAAATCGAGAACTATAATTCAAAATTCTCTTAAATCAGCCCCCCGCAAAAGAGTGCCAACCCATTTGACTCTTCATCCAGACCAATATAAAGGATTAGTCAATCAAATAATAGATAGTAAATGGGTTGGTTTGAAAATTAATGAATTGCTGGTTGTAGAATATTATTCTCGTCAGACTTAAACCTCGTTAAAATAACAAGAATTTTGATCCGAGTATTTTCCCCCCCCATTCGTGTATAGAAGTGGGTGTAGCAAAATTGTTATTCCTTGCCCACTTTATGCACAATTTTCTATATTACAGAAACAAATTAGGAATAGAGAATGCATATAAAAGTTGCAATAATTTTATCTATATATTATTTAAAACATTGACGTCAGTAACATTGATGAACTTGGTAAGGGTGCGGAAAGAGAGGGATTCGAACCCTCGGTAAACAAAAAGCCTACATAGCAGTTCCAATGCTACGCCTTGAACCACTCGGCCATCTCTCCTACATAATGATTATGTCCCTAAATCGAGTGAATAGTGAGGCATTTATATCCCATTTGCGTAAGCGCACACAATACAATCAATTGAAACTAAAAAAAAAAAAATTCTACTTCAACTTCAAAGCCTACCGTAGAATAAAGTAATTTGATTAATAAGTCCATTTTTACGTTATTTCGTACTGTATTGTACAATTCCTTTGTTTGGGGAATTATTTTATCACGCGATAAAAAATGAAATTATAGAATGGATTGCTACCTATGACTAGATCTCGGATAAATGGAAATTTTATTGATAAGACCTTTACCATTGTAGCCAATATCTTATTACGAATAATTCCCACAACTTCTGGAGAAAAAGAGGCATTCACTTATTACAGAGATGGTGCGATTTGATTATTTTTTTTTTTTACCGATCTCAGTCTTAGGAGAAAGATACATTCTTCAGAGACAAATCAAAAAAAACCGACGCTTGCTGAAGGTGAAGTTTGGAAATAAAACGATTAATCCCTTCTGTCGTGTATTCCCGATTAATGCAGCCTCAATATGCTTCAATTTTAGGTTTATAGTATTAAGCGAAAGGTTATACCTATATATACCTATTTATGGGGTTAGGTGAATCCTACTCCACTAGTACAAATAGGCGGCATGGGGGAAGAAGCACTACGCTAGGGAATCAACAACAGGAGAAAAATTTGTAAAAAAAATCCTTCCTTTCTTATCGGGATCGGGACTAACTAGAATGGTTGGGACAACAAACATCCATCTCGTTCGTATTTTGGATACCCATATAACCATCAAAGACTGTTGAAGTGACTAATTCCGGGAAATTAAGCGGCGTTGAGGACAAATAAATTGTTGAAGTTACGATTGATTTATCCAGTAATAACTTACTAAATGTTAATAAAAGATCCTTTACAGAAAGGTTGGCTAGAGATTTCGTGTAAAAACACTAGTCCCGCTCAGTTGATAATGAGAATATTGCAATCTTTTTTGATTCCATGGATGTTTCTCATTATCCACATAAAGGAGGAGCCGTATGAGATGACAATCTCACGTACGGTTCTGGAACGGAGATTCTTTGAACCGAATGACGACCGTAACGGATGTCGGCTCAATCTGAAGGAAATTATGCGGAAGCTTTACAGAATTATTATGAGGCGATGCGACTGGAAATTGATCCCTATGATCGAAGTTATATACTTTATAACATCGGCCTTATCCACACAAGTAACGGAGAACATACAAAAGCTTTGGAATACTATTTTCGGGCACTCGAACGAAACCCTTTCTTACCTCAAGCTTTTAACAATATGGCCGTGATCTGTCATTACGTGCGACTATCTCCACTATAGAAAGAAAAAAGAAAAGAACCTCCACTAATAGTCATAAATACTAGACAAAAAAAATAGGCTTTCTACATATATATCGTTCGAAACAACGATTTTTATGAGCTGTAGCAAAGAAAGAAACTTCATATTCATAGAAGTAAAAATATGAAGAAATAGAATATATATATGCCTAGATACTTTTTTCTATGGATAAAAGATCTAATTGATAAAGGAAGCACCGTAAAGATCAATTAACAAGGTTTTTGGCCGATACAACCAGAACTGCTTACTTATATGATGATAGATTCGAAATCAACTTATGTAATAAAGTTGATCCCCGAAGGTTTTGAGCAGCGGTGTAGTATCAGATCCCAAAGATAGTAAGTCTTTTCTTATGAAGAAAAGTCTTTCTCACAGATTCTATAGAAATAGATATATTATATATGAAATGATATATGAACTCGAGATAGTTACCTTTGAGAAAATTCAAATAAGAGCGTTAGTATTAATGTCGATGCCTTCTTCTTCAGAAGGTAGGAGAAAAGATAAAACTAAAAACAAAGGATTCAATTGAATTATTAATCCAAATTCAAGTTTTAAACTCATGTAATTAACCTCTTTTCTTGTTATTAACTCCAGAAAAAATGGAAGATCAAAAGAATTGACTGTTGAGCCGTATGAGTCAGGAAACTCTCAAGTACGGTTCTAAGGGAAGGATTTTACTCCCCTATTCCGACCGCGGAGAACAGGCCATTCGACAGGGAGATTCTGAAATTGGAGAATCTTGGTTTGATCAAGCTGCTGAATATTGGAAACAAGCTATAGCCCTTACCCCTGGTAATTATATTGAGGCACAGAATTGGTTGAAGATCACAGGGCGTTTTGAATAAGAACAGTCTTTTTATTATTTTCTTTTTTTTATTCTAATTCAAATATTATTGTCTATATTTTATTCTCTAATAGAGAATAAAATATATAGAAAATCCATTATATATATTGAATTTTTGATAGTTTATTGTCCCCATCAATCAAATAAAAGGGTCCGTTGAGCGCCTCACTGCTATGTCATAATGGATCCGAACACTTGCCCCGGATTCACTTCCGGATCCTAATTGTTCTAGTGAATAACTCAAGAAAATATGGAATAGATGGGAGATAGAAGAGAAAGATATTCAATATAAACATTTCTCATAAGTTCACGAATTATGTTTTATGTTGGCGGGTCTCTTTGTATGTGTTGTCCGGAAAGAGGAGGACTCAATGATTATTCGTTCGCCGGAACCAAAAGTCAAAATTTTGGTAGATAGGGATCCCATAAAAACTTCTTTCGAGCAATGGGCAAAACCTGGTCATTTCTCAAGAACAATAGCTAAGGGACCTGATACTACTACTTGGATCTGGAACCTACATGCTGATGCTCATGATTTCGATAGCCATACTAGTGATTTAGAGGAGATTTCCCGAAAAGTATTTAGTGCTCATTTCGGTCAACTCTCCATTATCTTTCTTTGGCTGAGTGGCATGTATTTCCATGGTGCTCGTTTTTCAAATTATGAAGCATGGCTAAATGATCCTACTCACATTCGACCTAGTGCCCAGGTGGTTTGGCCAATAGTAGGCCAAGAAATATTGAATGGTGATGTAGGGGGAGGTTTCCGGGGAATACAAATAACCTCCGGTTTTTTTCAGATTTGGCGAGCATCTGGAATAACTAGTGAATTACAACTCTATTGTACTGCAATCGGTGCGTTGGTCTTTGCAGCCTTAATGCTTTTTGCTGGTTGGTTTCATTATCACAAAGCTGCTCCAAAATTGGCTTGGTTTCAAGATGTAGAATCCATGTTGAATCACCATTTGGCAGGTCTACTAGGACTTGGGTCTCTTTCTTGGGCGGGGCATCAAGTACATGTATCTTTACCAATTAACCAATTTCTAAATGCTGGAGTAGATCCCAAAGAGATCCCACTTCCTCATGAATTTATCTTGAATCGGGATCTTTTGGCTCAACTTTATCCAAGTTTTGCTGAGGGAGCAACCCCATTTTTTACCTTGAATTGGTCAAAATATGCGGACTTTCTTACTTTTCGTGGAGGATTAGACCCACTAACTGGTGGTCTATGGCTTACTGATATTGCACATCATCATTTAGCTATTGCAATTCTTTTTCTCATTGCGGGTCATATGTATAGAACTAACTGGGGTATTGGTCATGGTATAAAAGATATTTTAGAAGCCCATAAAGGTCCATTTACAGGCCAGGGTCATAAAGGGCTATATGAGATCCTAACAACGTCATGGCATGCTCAATTATCTATTAACCTAGCTATGTTAGGCTCTTTGACCATTATTGTAGCTCACCATATGTATGCTATGCCTCCTTATCCATACCTAGCTACTGATTATGGTACACAACTGTCATTGTTCACACATCACATGTGGATTGGGGGCTTTCTCATAGTTGGTGCTGCTGCACATGCAGCCATTTTTATGGTAAGAGACTATGATCCAACTACTCGATACAACGATCTATTAGATCGTGTTCTTAGACATCGTGATGCAATCATATCACATCTCAACTGGGTGTGTATATTTTTAGGTTTTCACAGTTTTGGGTTGTATATTCATAATGATACCATGAGTGCTTTAGGGCGCCCTCAAGATATGTTTTCAGATACCGCTATACAATTACAACCTGTCTTTGCTCAATGGATACAAAATACCCATGCTTTAGCACCTGGCACAACAGCCCCTGGTGCAACAACAAGCACCAGTTTGACTTGGGGCGGTGGTGATTTAGTGGCAGTGGGCGGCAAAGTAGCTTTGTTACCTATTCCATTAGGAACCGCAGATTTTTTGGTACATCATATTCATGCATTTACAATTCATGTGACGGTATTGATACTCCTAAAAGGTGTTCTATTTGCTCGTAGCTCACGCTTGATACCGGATAAAGCAAATCTTGGTTTTCGGTTCCCTTGTGATGGCCCGGGAAGAGGGGGGACATGCCAAGTATCCGCTTGGGATCATGTCTTCCTAGGATTATTTTGGATGTACAATGCAATTTCTGTAGTAATATTCCATTTCAGTTGGAAAATGCAATCAGATGTTTGGGGAAGTATAAATGATCAAGGAGTAATAACTCATATCACAGGAGGAAACTTTGCGCAGAGTTCGATTACCATTAATGGGTGGCTTCGCGATTTCTTATGGGCGCAGGCATCCCAGGTAATTCAGTCTTATGGTTCCTCATTATCTGCATATGGTCTTTTTTTCTTAGGCGCCCATTTTGTATGGGCTTTTAGTTTAATGTTTCTATTCAGCGGGCGTGGTTATTGGCAAGAACTTATTGAATCCATCGTTTGTTGGCTCATAATAAATTAAAAGTTGCTCCTGCTACTCAGCCTAGAGCCTTAAGCATTGTACAGGGACGTGCTGTAGGAGTAACACATTACCTTCTGGGTGGAATTGCCACAACGTGGGCATTCTTCTTAGCAAGAATTATTGCAGTAGGATAATGGCTAGGAGGATTTGAAAAGCATTATGGCATTAAGATTTCCAAGGTTTAGCCAAGGCTTAGTTCAGGACCCCACTACTCGTCGTATTTGGTTTGGTATTGCTACCGCACATGACTTCGAGAGTCATGATGATATTACTGAGGAACGTCTTTATCAGAATATTTTTGCTTCTCATTTCGGACAATTAGCAATCATTTTTCTGTGGACTTCCGGGAATCTCTTCCATGTAGCTTGGCAAGGAAATTTTGAGGCATGGGTACAGGATCCTTTACATGTAAGACCTATTGCTCATGCAATTTGGGATCCCCATTTTGGTCAACCGGCTGTAGAAGCTTTTACGCGAGGGGGTGCGCTTGGCCCAGTGAATATTGCCTATTCCGGTGTTTATCAGTGGTGGTATACAATTGGTTTACGTACTAATGAGGATCTTTATACTGGAGCTATTTTTCTATTATTTCTTTCTTTCATATCCTTATTAGCGGGCTGGTTACACCTACAACCGAAATGGAAACCGAGCGTTTCGTGGTTTAAAAATGCCGAATCCCGCCTCAATCATCATTTGTCAGGACTATTTGGAGTCAGTTCCTTAGCTTGGGCAGGGCATTTAGTCCATGTGGCTATTCCAGGATCCAGAGGAGAATATGTTCGATGGAATAATTTCTTAAGTGTATTGCCTCATCCTCAAGGATTAGGGCCATTTTTTACAGGTCAGTGGAATCTTTATGCTCAAAACCCCGATTCTAGTAATCATTTATTTAGTACTTCGCAAGGCGCGGGAACTGCCATTCTAACACTTCTCGGGGGATTCCATCCTCAAACGCAAAGTTTATGGCTTACCGATATGGCCCATCATCATTTAGCTATTGCAATTCTTTTTCTAATTGCTGGTCATATGTATAGAACTAACTTCGGTATTGGGCACAGTATAAAAGATATTTTAGAAGCGCATATTCCTCCGGGGGGTAGATTGGGGCGTGGACATAAGGGTCTTTATGACACAATCAATAATTCAATTCATTTTCAATTAGGCCTTGCTCTAGCCTCGTTAGGGGTCATTACTTCTTTGGTAGCTCAACACATGTATTCGTTACCTGCTTATGCGTTTATAGCACAAGACTTTACTACTCAAGCTGCGTTATATACTCATCATCAATACATTGCAGGATTTATTATGACGGGGGCTTTTGCTCATGGAGCTATCTTTTTTATTAGAGATTACAATCCCGAACAGAATGAGGATAATGTATTGGCAAGAATGTTAGAGCACAAAGAAGCTATCATATCCCATTTAAGTTGGGCCAGCCTATTTCTGGGGTTCCATACTTTGGGACTTTATGTCCATAATGATGTCATGCTTGCTTTTGGCACTCCGGAGAAACAAATCTTGATCGAACCCATATTTGCCCAATGGATACAATCTGCTCACGGTAAAACTTCATATGGTTTCGATGTACTTTTATCTTCAACGAATAGTCCGGCGCTCAATGCGGGGCGAAGCATATGGTTGCCGGGTTGGTTAAATGCTATTAATGAGAATCGTAATTCTCTATTCTTAACAATCGGGCCTGGAGACTTCTTGGTTCATCATGCTATTGCTCTTGGTTTACATACAACTACATTGATCTTAGTAAAAGGTGCTTTAGATGCACGTGGTTCCAAGTTAATGCCGGATAAAAAGGATTTTGGTTATAGTTTTCCTTGCGACGGTCCGGGACGAGGTGGTACTTGTGATATTTCTGCTTGGGACGCATTTTATTTGGCAGTTTTCTGGATGTTAAATACCATTGGATGGGTTACTTTTTATTGGCATTGGAAGCACATTACATTATGGCAAGGTAATGTTTCACAATTTAATGAATCTTCAACCTATTTGATGGGATGGTTAAGAGATTATCTATGGTTAAATTCTTCACAACTTATCAATGGATATAACCCCTTTGGTATGAATAGTTTATCAGTCTGGGCGTGGATGTTCTTATTTGGACATCTTGTTTGGGCTACTGGATTTATGTTCTTAATCTCATGGCGCGGATATTGGCAGGAATTGATTGAAACTTTAGCATGGGCTCATGAACGCACACCTTTGGCGAATTTGATTCGATGGAGAGATAAACCTGTGGCTCTTTCGATTGTCCAAGCAAGATTGGTTGGATTAGTCCACTTTTCGGTAGGTTATATATTTACTTATGCAGCTTTCTTGATTGCCTCTACATCAGGTAAATTTGGTTAATTTCATTCTTTATTGTATCTCCAAAAATTGAATCTCTTTGTATGAAGAAGGTGCTTCTTCTATTTCTACATCTAGGATCCGACTTATTTCTATCATTGATACTAATAGGAAATGAATCATCATCATAATGGCAAAGAAAAGTAGCATTGCCAGGGAGAAGAAGAGGCAAAAATTGGAAAAAAAATATCATTTGATTCGACGATCTCCAAAAAAAGAAATGAGCAAAGCTCAGTCGTTAAGTGAGAAATGGGAAATTAAGGCAAAGTTCGAAGCACTACCGCGTAATAGTGCACCTACACGTCTTCATCGACGTTGTTTTGCGACTGGAAGATCACGAGGTAATTATCGACACTTTGGATTATCTAGACACGCACTTCGTGAAATGGTTCACCAATGTTTGTTGCCCGGTGCAACAAGATCGAGTTGGTAAGAATAAAAAATTCTCTTCATTTTTTTATTCTTTTTGATGATCTGCGATCATAGGACGGTCCCTTGACCATTCCGTATAAATGGTTTATTCTATTTGTACAGATATGGTGGAGGGGCGGCAGGCAAATTCAATCTCTGTTTTCCATTAATTGTCAATTGTTCTTCTTATGGCATGGCGGAGTGGAGCAACTTGGTAGCTCGCAAGGCTCATAACCTTGAGGTTACGGGTTCAAATCCTGTCTCCGCACCATTTTGGATAAAAATGGAAATTCACTTATATATATATTTGATAATATAAAGAAATATACTATTCAATACAGAAGTAACGGCGGATAGCGGGAATTGAACCCGCGTCTTCTCCTTGGCAAAGAGAAATTATACCATTCAACTATATCCGCATTTTTTTATTCTAATTGATACTTTCTATATCAATTCGATTTGTGCAGAGATGTATTTGATATCTATTAGGAGTGATCAATAAAAAAGTCGAAATCTATAGATATATATCTATCTTATCTTTAATCAATTTCTCTATGTATGTATTAGATAAAGGATACATACATGGAGAAATTGATTTATCCAAAAGATTTGACTTCAATTGAAATTGGGTTAGTGATGAAGTCGGAGGGTTTCCTCGAAGCATCCATGGCTGAGTGGTTAAAGCACCCAACTCATAATTGGCGAAGTCGTGGGTTCAATTCCTACTGGATGCATCCCCATAGAAATATCCCCCACTCGATTTTTGTTACAGAATGAAATTTGTAAATACAGCTACATGATTATCTGAATTATATTGACTATATTCATTCTTTATCTTCTTTTCAAAAAAAAAACGATTGGATCCGTATCAATATCAATGGAATCTCATCATCCATCAATAACAAAGGTGTGGTCGATTCAATCCAATTATGTTAGAATAGTTATAATAACATTTGATCTGTATCAATGGACGATGGACTCCCAAGAAACGGTAGAAGAATGCGACCTATTATGGGACATACAATGCATTACAAACGTATGATCATTATGCTTGAACCGGCTTATTCGATTCCTTAGAATCGGGTTATTCTATTCCACCTCTTAGTTAGAAAGAAAAGAACTTAAACAATTAATAACATGGCGATACATAAAACTTCGAGCCCGAGCACACGCAATGGAGCCTTAAACAGTCAAGTGAAATCCAATTCACGAAATCGTTTGATTTCTGGACAACATCATTGTTGTAAAGGGCGTAATGCCAGAGGAATTATTACCGCAGGGCATAGAGGGGGAGGTCATAAGCGTCTATACCGTAAAATTGATTTTCGACGCAATGAAAAAGACATATATGGTAGAATCATAACTATAGAATATGACCCTAATCGAAATGCACACATTTGTCTCATACACTATGGGGATGGTGAGAAAAGATATATTTTACACCCCAGAGGGGCTATAATTGGAGATACCATTGTTTATGGTACAGAAGTTCCTATAAAAATGGGAAATGCCCTACCTTTGAGTGCGGTTTGAACTATTGATTTACGTAATTGGAAGTAACCAATTAGGTTTATGGCGAAACCTAGAAATCGATCTCTTATCCAATTGGAGTACCTCTACAGGATAGACTTCAACAGAAAACTGAAGAGTAACGGCAGCAAGTGATTGAGTTCAGTAGTTGCTAATATACCATTATTGACCCTAGAGATATAGTAATATGGAGAAGACAAAATTGTTTCAAGCACCGACAGAACACGAAGCGCTCCTCGTTTCAAACAAATAAGGGGAAGATCCGGATTATTCACATTTCATTTGATGGTCAAGGACAAATTGAAAGCGAAGCAGTGGTAATTCTAAGGATTCCCCCGGGAAAAAATAGAAATGTCTCCTACGTTACCCGTACTAGGTGTAAGTAGCAACGTAATTTCATAGAGTCATTCGGTCTGAATGCTACATGAAGAACATAAGCCAGATGAAGGAACGGAACAGAAAGACCTAGGATGTAGAAGATCATAACATGAGTCATTCGGAAGATTTGGATTCGTATAATATATATCCACTCATGTGGTATGGTACTTCGTTATGTCATTTATAATCTACGAAATAAACGATATATAAGATGCAGCTGTATAGATATTAGAATCTACATCCAGAAAGCCGTATGCTTTGGAAGAAGCTTGTACAGTTTGGGAAGGGGTTTTGATAAGAATCTACTTCAACCGATATGCCGTTAGGCACGGCCATACATAACATAGAAATAACACTTGGAAAGGGTGGACAATTAGCTAGAGCAGCGGGTGCTGTAGCGAAACTGATTGCAAAAGAAGGTAAATCAGCAACATTAAAATTACCTTCTGGCGAGGTCCGTTTGATATCCAAAAACTGCTCAGCAACAGTTGGACAAGTAGGGAATGTTGGGGTAAACCAGAAAAGTTTGGGCAGAGCCGGAGCTAAACGTTGGCGAGGCAAGCGTCCTGTAGTAAGAGGGGTCGTTATGAACCCTGTAGACCATCCACATGGGGGTGGTGAAGGGAGGGCCCCAATTGGTAGAAAAAAACCCTCAACTCCTTGGGGTTATCCTGCACTTGGAAGAAGAACTAGAAAAACGAATCAATATAGTGATAATTTGATTCTTCGTCGCCGTAGTAAATAGTCGAGCGTAAGCGTAGAT
>CAWUDS030007060.1:0-27636 GCA_963859935.3 Lathyrus sativus
AAAATCAAGCAAGCTCTAATTTCTTCTTCTACAAGCCTCATCCATCTCAATTCTTGCAAACAGAAAGGTGTCCACCATTGGAGGAGCATTTGGAGAAGGTTTCAAGCCTTGAATCAAGCTCTAGCACCACTCACCATTGATCTTTAGCAGGTTGGTAACTTGATCCATAAGTCCTTATTTAGGTGCATTCTGTTAGAATTTTAGGTGTAAAGATAGCATGCTAGGTTAGAGGAAGATTTTCTGAAAGTTTGAGAGGGATCCATGGAGTTTCGTGGCAGGGTACCAATTCTTGCAAGATTAATAATAGGTTGTTCATGGAGTTTTAATGGATATGGTATAGTTTAGAATGGCTAGGGTAACATGGAGAACAAGTTTACATCATTAGATTGAAGCTCTATCATGTTTGATCTCAGAGAATCATGGTGGAATCTAAACTTTCGCGTGTTCTGTTAGAGTGATATGAGGGGTTTCAGGGAAAACTATTGGTATAGTCGTGTTCATGGTGATCACTAGCACAAGTTTGCTCTTGGAAGTTTTGGATTTCATTGAGGGATCAGAGAGAACGAGTGGATGGAAACTCTGGCATGGAGTTAGGGTTTCTGAAAACCCTAGGGTGTGTTTGGAGAAGACGAGTTCTATACCGTTGGATTAGCCTGGATATTTGACTTCTTCATCTGATCGCACGGCCAAGATTCAATTTCAGAAACGGAGGGAAATATTAAAACCAAAACGCAACGTTTGGTTTAATGAGGAGTTCTGGGCTTAATGGAAATTTGATGTTCACACCCCACCCTGAGGCCCAATCCAGATTTCAACGTGAAAAACATGCTATTTACACCGTGTTTGTATTTATTTTCTGTTGATTTTCCATACCAATTTTCTGAGTGCATGGGCCTAACCCAGATTGATATTCTCACCCCCATATCCTTAGCCCAACAGCAATTGAACTGGGCGCTTTCATTTTAACACCCCCCATCCCATTTTCCTTATAATTTCTTATTTTAATTTCTTTTAATTTTCTTGCATATTAAAAAATCCATAAAAAATAGAAAACTTAATATTTTTTAATGCTTGTTTTTTTCACATATTCATAATTCTGTCTAGAAAAATGTAAATAAATAAAATTCCATTTTATTTTTCTTTTGATATTTTTAGCATATTATTCTTGTAAATAGTATTTTTAATTGATTTAGTTGATACTTACTTTTGTATAATTTCTTTTAGGACTTTCCCTTAGGATTTTTGAGCCATTCTTTTTGGCATAGTTAGGCATTGAACCATAGATCATATAGGATTTAATTCACAATTTGTAGATTAAAATTTGATATAGTTTGCTTGTTTGACATTTAGGTGCTCAAATTAGGGTTTTAGGTTGTATAAGTAGATTTAACAATTTTGTTTTGGGGTCTATAGACCAAATTAGTGTATGGGGAATATATGGGTTAAAGGTAAGTATGTATAGAATCCCCTAGAATTTTGCTAGAATATTGTAGGGTGTTTTAGTGTTTTTAACTGATTTTTGAATGTATGGTTAGTATGTGTGTTGCTTAAAGGCATAGTTTGTATTGTTGCGCTTGTTTTTCTTCTCCTTTGAGTGTGTGAGCCTTGAAGATTGAGTTGAAGACCTTGTGGATCATCATTGAAGCTTTGAAGACCTTGCAGAGGAGCTTAGTTTTAGCTTTTGTTGTTTTGTTTACAGGATCATAAGTGCATAAGTAGAGCTTTAAATAGAATAGTTCCTTTCAATAAACAAGGAGTGTCTTGTTCGCCTCCTTCCTTCTCTGTGACATAAAGTCCCTTAAGGGTATTCACCTCTCTCCTTTGGAGGGATTAGTGACCTTGCCCTCTGAGGTAGAACTTTGAGAGAGCCTTTCCCTTTTGATGTTAAGTCCTCAATGGCATCCTTTGGAGGTCACGGAGCACTTTAACATCCTCACCTCATCTTGTTGACTGAATCTTGTTTGCTGGAGCATTTGAGCCATTGAAGATAGAAGCTGAAGCTTTGAAGAGGATGATTCCTTGAAGATTGCTGAAGTCTGAAGACTTTGTGAAGATCAAGTTGATACCTGAAGATCCCTGAAGATAGTGAAGCCTGAAGTTGGAGCTGATCAAGGAAGCTGAAGCTTAAGGGAGAAGATGAGTTGATACTCATGTTGTAGGGTTGATACCTGGGAAGCAAGTGATCTCTGAAGTCTGAAGACTGAGTTGCTGCTGGAGGAGCTGAAGCTTTCTTCTGTTTTCTTTTCTGTATTGTGTGTTTTGTCTGATTTGTTTGTTGCATTAGATTAAGTTCATCTAGAGTAAGTTCAGTCTAGGAGCATGATTGCATTAGAGGTTGAGTTGCTCCCTCTGCTTGTGTTGTTATTGCGTGGCTTTGCTTGCGGGTATTCGGTAGAGCCTAGCTCCCTTGCCCATGTGGTTTGTTTGCCTGATGGCATTTCATTTCCTTTTATCTGTATGATTGCAGTTTACTGTTTATTGCTTGATAGCATGTTGTTTATGTTTCAGTATGATTACTGTTATTTCATGACTGGCTTGAGGTCGAGACGAGCTTGTGGAGGCTGAAGCCCCACACACATTTCCTCCCTCACTTGCATTGCATGCATTTTACTGTTAAGCTGATGCTTTGTCTGTTTTGGTGTATCATTGACATGATCCCTTAGGACTCTCATTTCCTTTGATAAGGATTTGATGATAGACTTTTAGGTTGAAACCTATGCATGACAACTTCTAGGAGTTCCCTGTTCAAACCTCAACCATAGGATGAATCCATGGCATGATAACAGTAGGACTTGATAGTCTCCCTCCTAGCTGGGCCTGTTCTCTTCTCATCTCGAAACAGTTTAAGATACAGTAATCATGAATGATTTCTTTCGTACGTTACGAGCCTTAAGCTATCTGAGAAAGGATTGTGGGAGAGTTCCTTTTCCACAGTCTGGATGTTTAGTATGGTACCCTTTGGGTGACATGCGACGCATTCACTCTCAGGTCATAGTCTCTAGTGCGGTTGAAATCGCAAATACAATAAAAAACAATTCTTTCAGGAGATAACCCGTAGTTTCCCGAACTACGTTTGCTCTGATCTTCCATACCGTGTGGAAGTACGTAGGCATAGGATGCGACGTCCTAGCGAGCAACCTTTCCCCGTAACCCTTCGTAGGCCGAACTACGTTGACTCTGATTTCTCATTCTCTGATGAGAATACGTAGGCATAAAGTGCGACGCTTTGCCGAGTCATTTTCCTTTTCTTTTTCAGCCAGCCTTGATAGGTAGATAGATTATAACCAACCCGTCCAAGTAAACAAACAAGCGAGGATCCCGTCGAGTACGACGGACGTGAGGGGTGCTAATACCTTCCCCTTGCGTAACCGACTCCCGAACCCAGACAATGGTTGCGATGACCTTGTCTTACCCTCTTTTCGTCAGGTTTTTCCGATCGTTTCCTTTCCCGCTCTGAGGGATAAATAACGAAAGGTGGCGACTCTTCTGTCATGCCGGCACCTTATTTTCGCGCAAGCGACACCCCTCTAGAAGACCAGTGAAGTACAGAGATTCCTGCACCTCTTCATCCTTCGGTGGAGCTCTCAGAGCATAAGCAAATTGTCGGACCAGCAGAGATGGATTATAGTTGATACAGCCCTTCCTGCCTATCAAAGGCACATTCGGAAACCCGCTGCAGCTGAAGATAATCTCAGTACTCAACCTATCTCTATCAAACCAGACAATATCCTCCGCTGACAGACTCATCAAACGCTCAGACCACTCATCTGTGGCTGCAGACGAAGCAAAGGGACCCTTCTTGGGTAGGTGACTATTAAGCCATCTGTAGAGTAGGGGCACACAGCACGAGACATTCTTACCCCTTATGTTCTCGTTTTTGTAGTGGACGGAATGATAGACATCTCCTATCAAGGTAAGGACTGGATTCCCTGATGCAAAGATGTGAAAGGCGTCGAAGTCTACAAAGTCAGACATATTGGGGAACAGAATGATGCCATATATGCACAGAGCGAGGATGGCATTGAACACGATCCAACAACCGTCTTTGGCACACTGTTGGGCCTTTCCCACTAAGAACTGCAAGGATAAACCGGGAACCCTGTGTTGCACCCTAAAATTTGCTCAACTTATTTCACTTGGTTTATGTCTCATAGCTTTAGCATTTGCATATTAGGTCATGCACATAATTAATTCATCTACATAGCATAGCATGGGCAAGCCATCCAACAAGGTACCAAGTGCTATTCTTATCTCTATGAGCCTATCAAGAGGTTCTTATTCAAATTCAAGCCTATCCAAGTCATCAGAAAGAAATTGAAGCCTGAGAAGTTAGTGGACCAAGCAGTGGGTTTTTCTCCCATCTTGAAGATATGTGAGGATCATCAGAGAAGTTGTGAGCTATGAATTGACATCATGGAAGACCTAGAGGGTCATTTTGAAAGTGAGACAAGTCATTGGTGTGGTTACAAGAGCTGCAGTTGAAGACAGTCAACTAGGGTTTCATCTGGGTCAACCCTAGGTCAAATGCTTGATTGAAGGGCATCAAGGCCTGTTTGAAAGATGTGGGATGCCTCATTTGATATGTGGATATGGATGTGGTGTTGTGCCAAGGAGAAATCAAAAGAAATCAAGAAGAAGAGAAGTTTCTAAATTAGGGTTTCTATGTAAAATCCCCTGATTTAAGGCCAACTTCCCAGCAAGATAATTCAAAATACAAGTCTCAAATGGATCCTTGGCCAACATGAAAATTGTAGAGTATCTCAAGACCTTTAATTTGAGTGGTGGAAGGCATCAAGGAGATTTATAGAACTCAAGTTATGGTTCTTGCAAATTACAGGTCATATGAGGACACTGAAATTTGTCTGTGAAAGTTACTTGACTTCCAAGCAACTTTTACCCCTCAAGAAGCTTTCAAATGGATTTATGGCCAACATGAAAGTTGTTCCTCATGATCTTAGCTTTCTATAAAGGTATGGTATGCCTTCATCTGATTTGTGGAACTCTACTTATGACTTTGGAAAGCCAAGGGCATTTTGGTCATTTGGGAATTATAGGTCATTTCAAGCATATGGCCATATCTCCTACTTCCAAGCTTCAAATGGAAAAACCTTAAACATCAAAGTTTCTTAGAATGATGTTTTAAGTCTAGTAGGGTGGTCATGAGATGTTGGAAAGGCTCATAGCAAAAAGTGATAAAAATGGCCTAAAAATGAGGTATAAGTTAATTCAAGTGAAATGGAAAATCCTAAAATCCAAGTTCCATATCCAAACCATGGCATATGATAGGTCATTTTGACTCCAAAGGACATTTTAAGAACAATGGTTCAGCCACAATTTTGATTTGAGGCTTAAATCTTGGGGTTGCTTTGTAATTTGCTTGCTTGCATAATGGCATATCAAACCAAAACAAGGAAAAGCTTAATGAATAAGGGAAATATGCATTGTACATTGTCCTAAATCTCATATGAGGAGATATTCAAGCTGGTTGCAAGCAATATAAGGATTTTGTCATGATATCTCATATGGTGAGAATGGAAATGCAAAGTATCACTTCATGAAAGTTCAAGTTTCTACTAGAGTGATCTAGATGATTCTAGACCCTTCTAAATCAGTCTATATATTGATTACAATCTCCATTGGTGAAAGGTTGGTGATTGTTGATGTTAATGGTGGTAGAGAATAGAAATTGAACCGAAATTCTCCATTTTGCAAATTGTATTAAAACTTCATCTTTCTCTTCATTACCCTTCCATTTTTTTACACAAATCATCACCACAAACCTCCCTGAACATGTTCATGCTAGAGTAAGGTTCCATTGTTGAAGAATTAGAGCTTTCCAAGTGAAGTTGCAAGAGAGCAAAAGGGATTGGATCTGAAGATACAAGCCATCTCCATCAAATCTTGTGCAAGCAGGGGATTGTTCATCCCCTAGAGACCATTCTTGAAGATCCACAAGGCCTGATTCGAAGCTTTTCAACACCTACCATTGCAAGGGTCAAGGTAAGCAAAACCACTTCCACACTCTGATTTAGGCATGGCTAGGGTTAGTTCTTGTTGTGAAACCATTAGAGACCATTAGGGGATTCATTTGGATGAGTTTAAGATCAATTAGTGAGGTTTCATTAATGGAGGTTGATTCTTGATGGAGTTGGAATAGGTGATTTAATGGATGATAATGCACGAATTTTGGTTGGTTTTAATCAGCATGGCATAGGGATTAATTATATATAAATATTGTTGAGTTTTGTGATGGTTGAAAACTGAAGAAATTTTGAACCTATGATGTTGTACCGTTCGGGTAGGATGATAGAGAGAGCGTTAATACAAACCATTTCCACAGTTGGATTCTACGTAAAATTCTAGTCAAGTTTGGTTCTTGGATCGTGGCATTTGATGGAGAAATGAGAGAGAACAAAGGTGAGGAAGATTGATGCATGGAGCTTATGTTCATGGAGATTTATAAAACCCTAAGTGTTCCAAGGTTGAAGACACAATCTGAACCATTGGGGACGTGTGGAATATTTGACTTGGAGGCCCATCGAATGGCCAGCATTCAATCGCGAGTTGTGGAGGGAGAAGCAGCAAAATGCTGCGTTTGGTTAAGTGAACCAGCATGGGCTTTAGCGCGTTACTTTCCCCACCCCCCGTTTCCAAGGCCCAATTGTTTTTAACTGAAATTCATTGATGTATGCACCGCCATTTTATCTTTTTATTTTGATTTTTAATGTGTTTTTCTGAATAATCATTGGGCTGGGGCGTGTTACTTCCAGCACCCCCAGTATGGGCCCAGTTCATGATAACAACTGCATATTCATACTTCTTGCACCCCTCATTCATTTTCATATTAAATTTCACCCCAAATTTTATTTCATTTCAAAAATTCATAATAAATTGAAAAATGCATATTTTTTAATGAGACTTTTTTTCCCATTTTCTATTTTCTGTCAAGAAAAATATGAAAACATAAAATTGTCATTTTACTCCATTTTTATATTTTTTTCATATTTTTACATTTAATAGCTTTTTTTAATTCTTTTGGTTTATGCTACTATTTGTTGAATTTAGTTTGAGAGTTTCCTTTAGGATTTTCATCCCATTCTTTTTAGTATAACTAGATATGGATATTAGGTGCCCCCCTGATTTTTGTACCTATTTTTTAGGATTTATTTTAGGTAGTTTAGTTAGAAACTATTAGGATAGTCAATTAGGGTTGTGAATATAAGATAGGTATAACAAAACAAGTTTCTTTTTGGGTTTTCTTTAGGACAAATTAAAAGATGGGACTATAGGGGTATTATGGGTAAGTGATAGATCCCTTAGAAAATGCTAGAAGTTCCCTTATTCTATTAATATTTTTAGCATATTTTTGTATTTGGTTGATTGTGTGGTGTGCCCTCTCTAGGGTTATTTGTTTGACTGTGTGGGGTATTGGGCTTGTTTGGGGTTTGGGTTTGAGCTGAAGACTTTGCTGATGAAGCCCATTGAAGACAAGGAATGAAGATCAATTTCCAGAGTTGATGAAGAGTATATCTTGTTGGCAGCTGTTGAAGGTTATAAGGTTTAAGAGCTAGGTAGAGCTCTAGAATAGAAACTTGATGCACAAACATGGAAGGTCTTGTTTGCCTCCATTCCTTCTCTATGATTCAAAGTCTCTTTTAAATACCCACCTCCTTCCTTTGGAAGGATTAGTGAATGTATTTAAAAGATAGAACTTTTGAGAGAAAACTGTCTGTATCATGTTAACAGACAGTAGGCCACCCTTGGTAGGCAACTGACTGCTTAACATCCAATTCATCTTGTTGACTGCTACTCATCTTGGAGAGTGAGACTTGAAGAAAAGCCATTGAAAGATTGAAGATAGAAACCTTGCTTGAAGGCTGTGAAGATGAAGATTGATGCTTGCTTGAAGCTTGTAGAGGTTTGAAGATGACTTGAAGACAGATGTTGATGAAGAGTGTTGTTTGCTGTTTATTTTTGCTGTTTATAATTTTTGATGTATTGTTTGAATTTCCCTGACTGTATTGCTTGCTAATTGATCTGTTAGGTTGAAAGTGAATTTTGTTCGCTTTTGCCTGTTGTTTTCTAGGTTCGAGGTTGAGTGGGACTCCCTTGCCTCGCTTGTATTGTTGCATTCATGCATATTTTACTGCTTTATTATATATGTTGTTTCTGTTTCCGCTTATCCCCCTTAGGATCGCTGTTTCTCTCTGCGCAAGAGAGGAACACGATAGACATTAGGTCTTAACCCATGCATGATAACATTAGGTTAGTGTGACTCCCTTTTCAAGCGTAGGTTAGAGTTCTGTCTCTTCTTTCTCAAAACCAACAGAAAAACACAATAAATATTTCAAACACAATAAAAGACACTTCTTCCGTAAAAGAATGTGAACTCATCAAAACGTATTTTTTGTCCGCTTGGACCAGTAATCAGAAAAACCCTTTTTCAGAAGGAGATAAAAACAATCGAGACAGACTTGTGTCGTACGTGGCCCGAACTATGTTTGCTCTGATCTTTCATGAAAGTACGTAGGCATAGGATGCGATATCCTAGCGAGCAACCTTCCCCTCCTTTCCCGTAGGTAGGCGAACTACGTTGACTCTGATTTCTCGTTCCAGACGGGAATACGTAGGCATAAAGTGCGATACTTTGCCGAGTCATTTTATTTTCTTTTAACCCTTGACCTGTAGAATAGATAGAATAACAATCCGTACTAGAAAACAAGCGTGGATCCCGTCGAGTACGACGGACGTGAGGGGTGCTAATACCTTCCCCTTGCGTAACTGACTCCCGAATCCAGGATTTGGTTGCGATGACCATTCCTTTCCCGTCTTTGCGGTAGGTTTACTTCGAGCGTTCCCTTTCCCTCCTTTGGGATAAATAACGCACGGTGGCGACTCTTCTGTTCAGCCGGCGCCGATTTTCGCAGTAGCGACAGCTGGCGACTCTGTTGGGGATCCAACGTCCCCTGGCTGCTAAGGACTGCGATAGTTCCTTATGCATTTGGGATCCAACGTCCCTTAAGCGAGTCAATCCTAACGCTTGTTTTCTCGTCGAGGATTTTGTATGGATTTACTTTTTCTGTCATTTACTTTCAGCATTATATTATTGTTATTATTGTTGTATTGGGGTTGTGACGGGTATTCTATGATTGAGAGATAAGCCGGACCTGGGCTTGAGTGCACTTAGAATTAGAGTGGAAAGTAGTGGGCGCGTGCCGACTTTGCTTGCATTAGTGTCCCACAAAATCCACACTCGGACGAGGTTCTTCTGGTTGACTTCTTTTTCTACCCTTTGGGTCGAAGGGTTGTTGGTTAGTTGAATTGTCGACTCCGGGAACCGATCATTTGGAAGTTGGCTAAGTGAGGCCTCTTCAGGATTTGATGATGCCACTCCTTCTGGGAATCGTATCATCAATCCTGAAAGTCTGTGACACCGACGACCGCATAGGATGCCATACCATTGTCAGTTACTAGGACACCTACCTGTGAGAGGGTTTGGGGCTATGCAGGTAACTAGACCTTCAGATACCGGTTTGTTTCTCGATTTGAGATTCAGGGTATTTATGGACAGTTGAGGGGTCTATCAGAGACCAGTTGGAGTTATGTTATGGGGTCTATCAGAGACCAGAGTTGAAGCTTCGTATTGGGTCTGTCCAAGACCAAGGTTTAAGGAATTCTGGATGGTCTATCTGAGGCTTATGATGTGGTTCAGGCTTCTCAGCCATGGCATTTGGTCCCTGTTGCATCTATTTGCATTGCATTGTTCGCATAACCATTATCATGTGCATTTCATTAACGTGTGTCTGTGCTGCAGGTGCATTTGCATATTCCCTGATTCTAGTGCCCGGACTTCTGCTTATTGATCATGGCTGGTTTGAGAAAGACAGTTGCGTACAAGTTACCTACACCTGACATTACTCCCCTACTTGGTCTGATGTCCCTTGCTGATGAGGAGGTTAGGAGAAGTTTCAGGATGAGTTATGGAAGACTGTTGAGACTGGTCTGCAAGCCAACTGCTGTTGAGATGAATGGGCTGTATACATTGATGCAATTCTATGACCCTGCCTTAAGATGTTTCACATTTGCTGACTTTATTTTGGGGCCTACCATGGAAGAGTACGCAGAGTTTGTCGAGCTGCCGGTGCAAAATAAGGTTCCTTTCATCCATCGTGACGCTAATCCCCAACTGGAGGACTTAGCTAAGGCCTTGCACATGAACGCTTCTGAACTATTAGTGACTTCTTGGCTCGGGGTTCCAGGTTTCTCCCTCGATTTTCTGGTTGGCAAAGCTCAAGAATACGCCAAGAGCGGATGCTGGATAGTCTTTAATGCTATCTTGGCTCTGTGCATCTACGGAATAGTGTTGTTTCCCAATCTACCCAATTTTGTGGATTTTGACGCCTTTCATCTGTTTGCTGCTGGCAACCCTGTACCCACTTTGATTGGAGATCTCTATCATTCATTGCACTATAAAAATGAAAATAGGAGAGGAAAGACTGTTTACTATTGTGCGCTGTCGCTACTCGAAAAAATGCATCGTGCAACGACGGGGAGGCGAAGAGAAAGGACAGAAGAGTCGCCATCGAACTTTATTTATCCCATGAGGGGAAAGGAAAATATCGAGAAAACCTTAAGAAAAGAAAGGATAAGATGGTCTCGCAACCATGAACGGGTTCGGAAGCCGGTTATGCGAGGGGAAGGTATTAGCACCCCTCGCATCCATCGTACTCGATGGGAACCTTTTGTTTGTCGATGTGTGAATTTATTTGCTTAAATGTTATGCTATAAAAAGTGTGTTCCAAAGGGATTAAGAGAACGGTTTAGAAAACGGGGAAAGAGAGGTAACAGGGGGAAGAAGGGAAAGAACGGACTCGATAGGACTTCGCGGTCCTAGGCCTACGTATTCTCAATAGACATGAGAAAATCAAAGTCGACGTAGTTTGGGAAACTACGGGTGATAAGGGGGATCGTGCTCGCCAAGACATCGCCGTCTTGTGCCTACGTATTCTCATCTGGCATGAGAAATCAGAGCAAACGTAGTTCGTGGCTAACTGTGTGTTGATGTTTTTACGGATGATGTTATCGTGCGCATTCTAGCAGTTAGGTGCATTGTTGCTCGCTCGTTGGAGACTTAGGCGTTACCTGTTTGCGGTAGAACGGATGTAACATATCCTTTTGAAAGATTGATTAGTTTTCGCCACGCGGGGCAAGAAGTCACGTTTGATTGATTGGATTGTTTTTAGGGGGAGAGACATGTCCTCGGATAGTAACCCCTACGGGTAGTACCCAATTCTTTGTCTCAAAGTTTTTGTTATAAAAGGGTGTGGCGAACGAGGCGTCTTCGTATTGAAAGACGAGCGTCGAAACCACCCTCACTACAGTGGGCATCCCTACGCTCGGAGAAGAAGAGGTCTACACCCAATCCTCTCTCTTTAATTCAATGCAAAGAGAACTTCGTTCTCTTATTAAAGATGTTTTTGGTTTTGAACGGTAAGTGCTTTGCGACAGAGAACCCTACGGTAAACGTCAGCACTCGGGATAGGAGAAGGCCTACGCCTAACCACTCCACGACCATTCAAGTTTTTGTTATGAAAAGATTTGAAAATGCACTCGGTACAGGACCGAGGTTTTAGGTGTGAAAATTGTGGAAGGAAGTTATGAAAGCGAGATGGTGGATAAAGTCGCGTCTTCGTATCGAAAGACGAGTGTCGAGACCACCCTCACTACAGTGGGCATCCCATTACTCGGAGAAGAAGAGGTCTACACCCAATCTTCTCTCTTTAATTCGATACAAAGAGAAATTAATTTATTACGGTTTGAAAATGGACTCGGCACGAGACCGAGGTTTTAGGAGAGAAGGATATGGATGAGTGCGAAGAATACGAGCGTCTTCGCATTGAAAGACGAGTGTCAAAACCACCCACACTACAGTGAGCATCTCGACACTCGGAGAGGGAGAAAGTCTACACTTAATCCTCTTTTTTTTCAATTCAAAACGAATATAACTCGATTCCTTTATTGAAGATGGTTTGATAGCGTCAATGAATCAAATCGTGACAAGAAATGAAGAAAGAAAGGAGGTGGCCTCAGATCCAACGACACTTATCAATATATTGACTTAGCAATCGATTTATGGAACTTTCGTCATCGGCCCGAATGAAGAAATATGAAAATAAATCCTCAAAATGAAAATGTTAAAATATAACTCTTATTAAAACTAATTATAAAACTGTAAAGTTATATACATAGATTTAAAATAATATATTAGCAATTTGAAAATATTTTCTTTTATATAAAAAAACTAATAATAATACAGCTAATTTATATAAATAAACATATTTAAAACTTCTGAAAAATCTAAGATATTCACATATTTTCAGAATAAATAATAAGTAAGAATGTGATAAAATAAAATGAGCAAATAAACCAATATGAACAAGGGTGCAAATTGAAAGGATAGAGGTGCAATACGAAGATGTGCAAGTCAAATGGGCCCCTTGAGCCTTTAACCTGACCCGTTTCCGAAATTCTCTCCCCAGAATGTCATTAGGGTTCAGTATCTTATCCAACATCCCCTTTTTCATCCCCTTTAATGAAATCCGAACAACATATCTAACCTTCACGATGCGACTTCGCTTTCCCCTTGCTTTCGCTCACAATCATCTCTCAATTTTGGATTCGTCTGGGCTCTATTTTGACTTCACCTTCGAGTTATTCGCTTCGATTTTCCTCGTACTCAGGTTCGTGTAGTATTGATCTCGGTTAGAGTTCGTTCAATCTTTCCTCAACTTGGTGTTTCCTTTATTCTGGGTGGATATTTTGGTGATAGTTCGAAATGGATTTGGGATTATTGTGGAAGGGAGCGAGGTTCTGCAGTTTGGGATTATTGGTGAAGAACCTGTTGAGTTTCGAAAATTAATGGGCGATTGGAGGGTTTAGGCTTTGTGTGGTTTTGTCGGAGCGTTTAAAGTTTACGGCTGGATTAGATGATTCTGAACGTGGGGGGTTTCGAAAGAAGGTTCGATTTAAGTGTGAAAAAATGGAGTTTATGGGTTGATGGTGTTGAGAAAAATGGTTGGTGGTTGTTATTCTGAGTGAGTTTGAAAGAAAAAAAAAACTTATTCTGAGATTATGGAAGAAGACTGGGTGTTTGGAATGAGGGTTAAACGGGGTTATATGTTTTACTGTTTCACACAATCATCGTGTTTTTGTAATTTGTTGAATGGATTTGGAGAACTGTTATTGAAGGAGAGATGCTGGTTTCACAGAGACAGGGAGTTCGGATTTGATATTTGTTTTGGGAAGGTCTATGTGAATGGTTAGAGGTTGAAGGTTGGAGAGTGTTTCAGACGGAGAGTGTTGAAGTTTTTGGATGGATGTTTTTTGAAGAAAGGTGATGAAGGGGTGAGTTCTTGAAGCTCAGTTTATTGATGGTTAGTGATTGCAGCTCCTTTCTTTTTGTCTTTATGGTTTTGTGTCTTTGATGATATGCTTTTTGTGTGTGTGTTTGTTTTATGGTACCATTTGGACAAGGTTCTCATGGTTTGTTCTGTTGTGCAGAGTGGTTGTCTGGCGGTACGGTTTGCAGCTGGCCATTTTGCTTGTGGCAGGTTGTTTGTCTGGTGTGGGAGGAGTAGTAGCAGTGCTGTGTTTTGGAGTTTTGGTGCAGCATAGTAGCAGGCTAGGTTTGTTGGAAGGTTGCAGTCTGCTCTTTTTGTCTGTTATGCGATTTCAAACAGATTTTCGGTGGGGTCATGTAATGCCATGGTACAAGTTTGCAAGGAGAAGCTGAGAATGGGCTATATGACTGATACGTGTGGGGTACCTCAAATCTGCGTGAGTCGTATGAGCTGGAGGGGCAACCTTTGTCAGTTTGTGAACGGTGGCCGCTTGGAGTACCATTTTATGATGTGAATTAGGTTTGGAATAAAGCTGGCTCTTGCGCGAGATTTACGAGTCATGGTTATGCCGAGCCCAACGAGTAAGGTCCATATAATGTTACGGAGTTGTCTTTTGGTTATGGTACGGTTCTGCACCATTGGTAAGCTGCTACAACATATGTCATTTTTTCTCTTTCTCTTCAGATTTTATCTATTTTTCCATATTGTTTCTGATTGAATTCAAGTCATAATTATTGTTGGTGCCGGTGCGGGTGAATCATGAGCTGATGCCATAGCCAAGTTGGTGCCGGCTGGAGATGGCTTGCATCCGAAAGTATTATGAAAAATTCCCTTTCTGCATTGTTATGAATCATGTTGCATGAGATTACTATGTGCAGTACAGTCCATAACGGTATAGGAGCTGTGAATGACTTTATTTTCTCACAGGACAACGGTTATCGACCGTTCGTGCAGGCCCGTGCATCCACCTCTTATTTTATCATTGCTGAATAACAATTGTGATGGTTGTAATCTCTGTTTTAGTGCAGGTTCTTTCTGAGATGAATTACCGACAATACGACGCAGGGAAGTGTTGCAGTTAAGGTGCTTGCTGCATCAAATTCTATCAGCTTTCGTTGCATGAGCTACATTTTCCTGGACTGGACTGGTTATGAAGGCATGTTGTTCCAGTATTACACAGTGAGCATTCGGCGCGGTTTGAAGCAACATAACTTGCTAGTCTTGGATTTTAGCGTGAGTTTGATTATGCAGGAAAATGTATGAAGCTTACTGTAATTCAAGCTAAGAACCAACTGGTGCAGGCTGCTTAGATTCATTCAAAATATATGTCTTATGAATTTCTTATAAATTGTAACTTGGCCTTGGGAATTCTTTTAATAATGGCAACCTTGTTTTGCAATTCAAACACCTTTAAACGTATTTCTTCAAATGTGAATGCATGCTTAATGAATCCAGAAGTTTATTTTGCTCAATTCCTTTCTCATCCAACCAATTCTTTAATTTTTTCGCAATATCTACTCATTCTTTTGGAAGTCCATACTTCTTTGCTTTCCACTCTTTTATAATCTGTCCCAGCCCATTAATGTATTTGCGGGCATGCTCAACTATTGTTGGTCGAGCCGTAAGCTCTTTTATCCTGAAGAAAATTGGACCTCCTCTTGTAACACCACATTGCATTAACGGGTAAAAATAATTTTAAACTTGGATATGGACCAAAACAATGGATTTAAGCCTCATTTGTGAAAAGTGGACAACATATATGGATGACTGGACAAGTGAGAAATGGATAAAAAAAAAATAAAAAGAATATCTATGGAATTTAGGAAATGATCACTGAAAATGGACAGACTGATGCAGAAATGAATGGACTTTTCTTGAGAAACTACAAATCAATCCTGACGAATTCTTTTCAACTCGACCTTGTAATAGAAACAACACATTTTATCTGAAATTTTCGAATTATAAACAGCGGGTGGATATACAGGGGTAGAACAAATTTGGGGTATGACAGATGAAGGATATATACAGGGGTAGGGCAAATTTTAGGGTGCAACAGCTGCCCCTATTCAAGCGACTTGAACCTGAAGGGATGAAAAGCGAACGGCTTTCGAACATTCAAGGTAAAAGACGGTTGAATACCAAAGAACCCGGAAATTTGCCAAAAACAGAACTGCAAACTCTGATAAGATAAAATCTCCAGAGATAACCGAATTGATAGCCTGATAAGGGACATCTGACTTCGCCGTCAGAAAAACACAAACATCCAATGAACATCTAACATCGCCGCCAGACCTCTGTAGGGGATAATAATTCTGACATCGCCGCCATGCATCCACAAACTTGATAACAACATCTGACATCGCCGCCAGGCCTCGACATCAAGTCGGTAAAGAGATCTAACCTCACCGTCAATCCTCAAACAATCTGACTTTGCCGTCAACTCTCAAAAATAATCTGACTTCGCCGTCAGTTCTGAATATCATCTGACTTCGCCGTCAGTTCTCAAAAATAATCTGACTTCGCCGTCAGCTCTCAACATCATCTGACTTCGCCGTCAGTTCTTAACACAATCATCTGACTTCGCCGTCAGTTCTTAACATTCCCTTAACTTCGCCGTCAATCCTTCAAAAATAATCTTCTGATCTCGCCGTCAATTTCTCGAAAATAATCTGACTTCGTCGTCAGCTTTCAATATCATTTGACTTCGCCGTCAGTTCTTAACATAATCATCACTGAAGAGTACAATTACTTTTGACATCGCTGTTGAATAACACAATAACTCTTGACATCGCTGCCAATACCAACATTCAACATCGCCGCTGAAAACCAAATCACTTGACATCGCCGTCAAGACAAACATCCAACATCGCCGCTGAAGAACTAGATCATCTGACATCGCCGTCAGAAACAAACACTCAACATCGCCGTTGAAAAACACAATCGTCTGACATCGCCGCCAATACCAACCTTCAACATCGCCGCTGAAAACCAAATCATCTGACATCGCCGTCAGAAACACTCAACATCGTCGTTGAAGAACTAGATCATCTGACATCACCGTCAGAAACAAACCTTCAACATCGCCGCTGAAAAACTAAATCGCTTGACATCGCCGCCAAGAACAAACATTCAACATCGCCGCTGAAAAACTAAATCACTTGACCTCGCCGCCAAGAACAAACTTTCAACATCGCCGCTGAAAAACTAAATCATTTGACATCGCCGTCAAGACAAACATTCAACCTCGCCGTTGAAAAACTCGAATCATCTGACATCGCCGTCAGAAACAAACATTCAACCTCGCCGTTGAAAAACTGAATCACTTGACATCGCCGTCAAACCTTCGCTAAATATAAGCGAGCAACAAGATTCAATTAAAATTAAGACCAACCGTTGGTGACAATCACAAAAGAACTCCGCTGGGGAGACAACATGAGCTGAGGTCTAGCCAACACACGGGAAAAGATACTAATCATCTGCGAGATTCGCTTGAAACAAAAGGGTAACGACCTGGCTTGTGTTTCACATGCATATGTTTGAATATGACGAAATGCTCCATGCGAAATGGAAATGCTTCGCGTTTGGGTGGATGCTATGCATGTATGTAAATGCAAATGAACCACTTTAGCAAAATAAATGCTAAAGAGAAAGAGCCAACTCCGTTGGGGAAAGGCTAGATACGCCTAGCGCAAACAAACTCATGCTGGGGAATACAAGCCTTGGATGGCCTCCGAGAAAAACTTCTGGGTAAAATTGCTTTGCTAAGAATAAATCCATTCCGCTGGGGATCCAAATCAAACTCTGCTGCGGAAAACGTCCCGGATGGCCTATCAGTCTACAACTCTTTTGGGGAACAAGCCACTTGGCTGGGGACAACAACTCCACTCTACCGGGGAAATCAACCATGAATGATTAGCCAGAATAACCCTACTGGGGAAACATAGCAGATTGCTGAGGAATAACTCTCTTCTGTCGGAGATTGAATCCACTATCTGCTAGGGATGTTGAATAAGACTTACCGGGAATTTATCCCACACTTTCTCTGCTGGGGATGGAGATGAACGATCTCTGAGTCAGCCCTACTCTGTGGGGAGGAGGATTAATTCCACTGACTTGGCTGGGGATTAGATACGGAGGGAATCAACATCAATCTTTGCTTGGGGAAAATGATAAGTAAACTCAACAAATACGACTTCCGCTTGAGGAATGAGTCAATGACCTAGACTCTGAGGGGAAAGAAGTCAACCATTTAGACTCTGTGGGGATAACAGTACTGCGCTCGCCCTACTGCTGGGAAAATAAACCCAAATCTGCTTCTATAACTCTGATAAGCTCTGAAGATATGGAGAGGAACACATCTCCTTTGTTTACGATTTTGCCCCAGCCTGTGGGACTTTTGTAAAAACCTTCCTCGAAAGGAAACCTGAAATTTCGGTACCCTGATGGTTAGATATGAACTGCCCCAGCGCTTCGAACCCCGAAGAAGTGCTTCAAGTTAATTTCCTTTCTGGACAAGGATAGTCTTTGTGCTCTTCGGGTGACCTGCCCCAGCTTTGAAGTGATTTTCCCCTAATTGGCTGATTTGTAGAGAAGTGCCCCTGGCTGACTTTGAGAGATTTATCAAATCTCGACCTGATTGCCCCAGATTAACCGACCTTAGGGAATGGCGTCTTCGACTGGCCTTCGAGTGGTTTGATGAGTCTCGACCTGATTGCCCCAGATTAACTGCATCTAGGAATGACCGACTCTGCTTACGTTTACCTGACGTGACTTGCCCCTGCTCAAAGGAGTACTCGGGCGCTCTATATCTTATTTCTATCAAACTTCGCATTGTAGAAACTTTCCTGATGTAAAATGCTTTCTCGCGAGTAAAACAATTTGTTTTGCAAAAGATAATATTAATGCAATGCATATGACAGTTTGAAATCCAAGTCTGTTCACTGGAAAAAAATTGTGGCATTTAGTGAACGAATCACTTATCATAAATATCAATATCCATACCCATGGGGTAAGAAAAAAAATCCTTTTAGGAGTCAGTTTCGACATGATCTTTACCGAAGTATGCTTTCGAAATAAACCTGCTTCAATTAGGACTTTTAAAGTTTGTAACTTGGTCAGGTTCATGGTTTGAGAGAAAGGATATAAGGCTCAAAGTTCTGTTTAACCCACCCACTCTCCTTAATATTCTTCAATCCTATGTTCAGCTAATTCGACACAAGCGCTCACTTCTCAAAGGTTAAATGACCGGAGTGATGGTTCGGGAAACCACAAGTTTGTGGAGTGACAGTCACTCGCTTTCGTCTTTGGTGCCTGGAGTCACACGACTTGTTTTTTCATCATCATTCATTCCCTATTTTCGCCTGGACTGGCTCTTTTGAGTATATCATTTGATTTCGAAGTCCAGCGGGATGCCCTAATTTTTCCTAAGCCATTTGTTTTCAGGTTATCGACTTAGCGGGCTTTTTTTTTTGTTTCTTTCTTTTGATTCTTTTTTTTGAACAAATCGTATGACACCCGGCTTGTCTGACTTGTTGAAGGGGTTGTGACTGTTTCACTCCTTGGCTGGTGAAGGATAACCATTGTGGTTCTTTAGGTACGACCTATATGGGTGTGATTGATCCTCGAACGGACGCATCCGCTTGTAATTCAGATGTTTTAGTCGAATTAACTGACACCTACCCTGCCCCAGGTTAAGATGGGAGGGATTTTTCGTTTTCAGAAAGAAACTCATACTACTAGCTCAAAGGGGTTAACAAAGGATTATCTTCCTTATATCTCCGGTGTTTAGGAATTTGAAACAATGCCTGTACATCATCAGCAGAGGTTTTAATTCAAAAAGCATACATTCAGAAATTGCATCTTTAAATTTCGTCATCCTCCCTCGGATTCCGCTTTAACAAGCGTTTGACAATAATAAAAGCATTGAGTGAACACGAATGGATTTAATCAAAACAAACATATTCAATTCATTATCATTATCAACTGAAAACAACAGAGTTCCACAGACAAGATTTGCAAATAAGTTCAAATTTAAACAGAAAAGAAACTACAAATGCAAAGAAATGACATGATAAAAAGATTGCCAGCTTCGGGGAACTGGGCTTCCGAGTCTTGATTTGCTGCTGAACCAGCCATCTTCAGAATTGCTCGTCGAAGTCATCCTGATAATCTTCTGAACACCCGCTCTCGGTGAATCCCTCCAAAACATTAGCTGCCGAACCCACATGACTGGACGAAGGAAGATCGTTGATCTGGATACCCTGAGGTGTGACAGAGAACATGTTGGAGTCAAGCAGAGTTTGAATCTTGCTTCTTAGCACCTTACAGTCTTCGGTTGAATGCCCCTGCGCCCCAACATGGTACTCACAGCGGGCGTCGACATCAGAACCTGGCGTATGTGGATGAATCTCTGGATCAGTATTTTTCGGCACTATCAATCCATATGTGATCAAGTCTGGCAATATCTGACTGTACGACAACGACAAATGGGTGAACTGCTTCTATGGCTTCCTTGGTCTTCGTCGGCGTGCTGACGCGGCTGATGACAGTATGACTACTGACTCTGGCGGGGAACAGATATCTGATGCAAAGACCCAAAGGATCGTTGACTCTGAATAGTTGAGACATCGGGAGACTGAGTCTGAGGTATCAGGGACTCCCTTCGTTCAGGAACTTTCATTCTTAGGCTTGGCCTAGGAATGGGCAATAGCTGCGGGCAGGGAGACTCTAGGGTCCACAGATTGCAAGACAGGCTCCTGACCTGATGCAACTTCAGGGGAGAGAATAGGAACATCCACATCTTCTGGAATAAGACCATTGCTCGGCATGAACTCAAATGCTCTTGAATCGATTAAATCCTGAACCTTGTGCTTAAAGGCTTTGCAGTTCTCGATATTATGCCCCGGTGCCCCAGAATGGAAATCACAATGGGAATTTTCATCATAGCCTTGTGGTGGCTTGCCAGTCAACGGAGCCATAGTGCGAAGCTTACCAATTGAAGCTGAAGCAAGTGTTGCAACAACTGAGCATAAGTCATGGGGATCTGGTCGAACATTCTGTCGGACCCGCTTCGTCCTTTGAGCATACCTCATAATCCTAGGATTGTCTCGGGAAACAGGAAGTAGTTGCTGACAAGGAAATACTGGAACCTCAGGTTGTGTAAGATATCTTTGAGGCACTTCACGCCTTGGGAGAGGTTCCACATGTAAAGGTGGAATGGCCATCTCTGCTGCAGCTTCGGGCACATGATCGCCTTCCTTTCTCAACACATTCCTCATGACTTCTGTTATCAGGCCCATCTGAGTCTTCAGTTGATTATTCTCCTCTCTGAGTGCATCCTGATCCAAGCGCAGCGCTTGCATCTTTGCCACAAACTGCCCCAACTGGCTCTGAACTTCCCTTAGTTCTTCTCGAATCTGTTCCATGGTCGTCTCTGTTGGTTTCCTTTGGTGGAATACTGGTGAATGGCTGGATCTTCAATTCTGGAACAAACCGGATGGAAAACCACATGAAGCAATAATGCCCACAGAAATATAGCACCTCCATGCAAATGAATAATGATGTAATATGCAAGATATGTAAAGAAATGCAAATGAATATGCAAATGCAACAGGGGATCAAACGTTGTTGTGTTGTTGACTGTGACGAACCAGAGCTTCGCCTTGAAACCATACAACACTAGCACAAGGGTCCACTGTAACTGTTCATACTGACAAACGGGTAGGGTGAAGGTCAAAGTTTCCTGCAAGGACACCCACAGAAGGTATCTTTCCCATCGGGTGAGCAATCTAATAGGTTTAAAAGAGGGTATTCCAAAGGCTTTTCAAACAAAGTCCCATGCATTAACCCTCAAGAAGTAGTTTCCCATCAGAACGACTACTCGTAAGACGGTAATTCTTTCAAAAGGATGAACACAGAGTTATGTTTTAGCAACCTTCGGAATAAGGTTCTACAAAAGGTCCCCAAAATCACAGACTCCCAAGCCGGAAATAAGAATGCCGTTACGACTACACGTGGGGCATAATTATTCCAACGGGGTCTCATCTGAGCGGTGGAATTCGATCCAACTCAACGAGTCCTAAGTCTCGCAAATCAGAAAGAAACCACCTCCTAATCTTAGTGCATACTCGAAAGCTCGGTAGAAAGTTTTATCCTCACAAACCAACCCAAATGAACCCAACAGGTTAGAGAACAACGCATAAACAAATAAAGCAAATAAAACATAAATACGACAAACAAATTAGGCTTGGCTCGCCAGGAATCCCCAGCAGAGTCGCCAGCTGTCGCCAGCTGTCGCTACTCGAAAAAATGCATCGTGCAACGACGGGGAGGCGAAGAGAAAGGACAGAAGAGTCGCCATCGAACTTTATTTATCCCATGAGGGGAAAGGAAAATATCGAGAAAACCTTAAGAAAAGAAAGGATAAGATGGTCTCGCAACCATGAACGGGTTCGGAAGCCGGTTATGCGAGGGGAAGGTATTAGCACCCCTCGCATCCATCGTACTCGATGGGAACCTTTTGTTTGTCGATGTGTGAATTTATTTGCTTAAATGTTATGCTATAAAAAGTGTGTTCCAAAGGGATTAAGAGAACGGTTTAGAAAACGGGGAAAGAGAGGTAACGGGGGAAGAAGGGAAAGAACGGACTCGATAGGACTTCGCGGTCCTAGGCCTACGTATTCTCAATAGACATGAGAAAATCAGAGTCGACGTAGTTCGGGAAACTACGGGTGATAAGGGGGATCGTGCTCGCCAAGACATCGCCGTCTTGTGCCTACGTATTCTCATCTGGCATGAGAAATCAGAGCAAACGTAGTTCGTGGCTAACTGTGTGTTGATGTTTTTACGGATGATGTTATCGTGCGCATTCTAGCAGTTAGGTGCATTGCTGCTCGCTCGTTGGAGACTTAGGCGTTACCTGTTTGCGGTAGAACGGACGTAACATATCCTTTTGAAAGATTGATTAGTTTTCGCCACGCGGGGCAAGAAGTCACGTTTGATTGATTGGATTGTTTTTTAGGGGGGAGAGACATGTCCTAGGATAGTAACCCTACGGGTAGTACCCAATTCTTTGTCTCAAAGTTTTTGTTATAAAAGGGTGTGGCGAACGAGGCGTCTTCGTATTGAAAGACGAGCGTCGAAACCACCCTCACTACAGTGGGCATCCCTACGCTCGGAGAAGAAGAGGTCTACACCCAATCCTCTCTCTTTAATTCAATGCAAAGAGAACTTCGTTCTCTTATTAAAGATGTTTTTGGTTTTGAACGGTAAGTGCTTTGCGACAGAGAACCCTACGGTAAACGTCAGCACTCGGGATAGGAGAAGGCCTACGCCTAACCACTCCACGACCATTCAAGTTTTTGTTATGAAAGATTTGAAAATGCACTCGGTACAGGACCGAGGTTTTAGGTGTGAAAATTGTGGAAGGAAGTTGTGAAAGCAAGATGGTGGATAAAGTCGCGTCTTCGTATCGAAAGACGAGTGTCGAGACCACCCTCACTACAGTGGGCATCCCATTACTCGGAGAAGAAGAGGTCTACACCCAATCTTCTCTCTTTAATTCGATACAAAGAGAAATTAATTTATTACGGTTTGAAAATGGACTCGGCACGAGACCGAGGTTTTAGGAGAGAAGGATATGGATGAGTACGAAGAATACGAGCGTCTTCGCATTGAAAGACGAGTGTCAAAACCACCCACACTACAGTGAGCATCTCGACACTCGGAGAGGGAGAAAGTCTACACTTAATCCTCTTTTTTTTCAATTCAAAACGAATATAACTCGATCCTTTATTGAAGATGGTTTGATAGCGTCAATGAATCAAATCGTGACAAGAAATGAAGAAAGAAAGGAGGTGGCCTCAGATCCAACGACACTTATCAATATATTGACTTAGCAATCGATTTATGGAACTTTCGTCATCGGCCCGAATGAAGAAATATGAAAATAAATCCTCACAATGAAAATGTTAAAATATAACTCTTATTAAAACTAATTATAAAACTGTAAAGTTATATACATAGATTTAAAATAATATATTAGCAATTTGAAAATATTTTCTTTTATATAAAAAACTAATAATAATACAGCTAATTTATATAAATAAACATATTTAAAACTTCTGAAAAATCTAAGATATTCACATATTTTCAGAATAAATAATAAGTAAGAATGTGATAAAATAAAATGAGCAAATAAACCAATATGAACAAGGGTGCAAATTGAAAGGATAGAGGTGCAATACGAAGATGTGCAAGTCAAATGGGCCCCTTGAGCCTTTAACCTGACCCGTTTCCGAAATTCTCTCCCCAGAATGTCATTAGGGTTCAGTATCTTATCCAACATCCCCTTTTTCATCCCCTTTAATGAAATCCGACAACATATCTAACCTTCACGATGCGACTTCGCTTTCCCCCTTGCTTTCGCTCACAATCATCTCTCAATTTTGGATTCGTCTGGGCTCTATTTTGACTTCACCTTCGAGTTATTCGCTTCGATTTTCCTCGTACTCAGGTTCGTGTAGTATTGATCTCGGTTAGAGTTCGTTCAATCTTTCCTCAACTTGGTGTTTCCTTTATTCTGGGTGGATATTTTGGTGATAGTTCGAAATGGATTTGGGATTATTGTGGAAGGGAAGAAGATAATAAAAAGAAAGAAAGGTTCTGCAGTTTGGGATTATTGGTGAAGAACCTGTTGAGTTTCGAAAATTAATGGGCGATTGGAGGGTTTAGGCTTTGTGTGGTTTTGTCGGAGCGTTTGAAGTTTACGGCTGGATTAGATGATTCTGAACGTGGGGGTTTCGAAAGAAGGTTCGATTTAAGTGTGAAAAAATGGAGTTTATGGGTTGATGGTGTTGAGAAAAAATGGTTGGTGGTTTGTTATTCTGAGTGAGTTTGAAAGAAAAAAAAACTTATTCTGAGATTATGGAAGAAGACTGGGTGTTTGGAATGAGGTTAAACGGGGTTATATGTTTTACTGTTTCACACAATCATCGTGTTTTTGTTAATTTGTTGAATGGATTTGGAGAACCGTTATTGAAGGAGAGATGCTGGTTTCACAGAGACAAGGAGTTCGGATTTGATATTTGTTTTGGGAAGGTCTATGTGAATGGTTAGAGGTTGAAGGTTGGAGAGTGTTTCAGACGGAGAGTGTTGAAGTTTTTGGATGGATGTTTTTTGAAGAAAGGTGATGAAGGGGTGAGTTCTTGAAGCTCCAGTTTTATTGATGGTTAGTGATTGCAGCTCCTTTCTTTTTGTCTTTATGGTTTTGTGTCTTTGATGATATTGCTTTGTTGTGTGTGTGTTTGTTTTATGGTACCATTTGGACAAGGTTCTCATGGTTTGTTCTGTGTGCAGAGTGGTTGTCTGGCGGTACGGTTTGCAGCTGGCCATTTTGCTTGTGGCAGGTTGTTTGTCTGGTGTGGAGGAGTAGTAGCAGTGCTGTGTTTTGGGAGTTTTGGTGCAGCATAGTAGCAGGCTAGGTTTGTTGGAAGGTTGCAGTCTGCTCTTTTTGTCTGTTATGCGATTTCAAACAGATTTTCGGTGGGGTCATGTAATGCCATGGTACAAGTTTGCAAGGAGAAGCTGAGAATGGGCTATAAGACTGATACGTGTGGGGTACCCTCAAATCTGCGTGAGTCGTATGAGCTGGAGGGGCAACCTTTGTCAGTTTGTGAACGGTGGCCGCTTGGAGTACCATTTTATGATGTGAATTAGGTTTGGAATAAAGCTGGCTCTTGCGCGAGATTTACGAGTCATGGTTATGCCGAGCCCAACGAGTAAGGTCCATATAATGTTACGGAGTTGTCTTTTGGTTATGGTACGGTTCTGCACCATTGGTAAGCTGCTACAACATATGTCATTTTTTTCTCTTTCTCTTCAGATTTTATCTATTTTCCATATTGTTTCTGATTGAATTCAAGTCATAATTATTGTTGTTGCCGGTGCGGGGTGAATCATGAGCTGATGCCATAGCCAAGTTGGTGCCGGCTGGAGATGGCTTGCATCCGAAAGTATTATGAAAAATTCCCTTTCTGCATTGTTATGAATCATGTTGCATGAGATTACTATGTGCAGTACAGTCCATAACGGTATAGGAGCTGTGAATGACTTTATTTTCTCACAGGACAACGGTTATCGACCGTTTCGTGCAGGCCCCGTGCATCCACCTCTTATTTTATCATTGCTGAATAACAATTGTGATGGTTGTAATCTCTGTTTTAGTGCAGGTTCTTTCTGAGATGAATTACCGACAATACGACGCAGGAAGTGTTGCAGTTAAGGTGCTTGCTGCATCAAATTCTATCAGCTTTCGTTGCATGAGCTACATTTTCCTGGACTGGTTTATGAAGGCATGTTGTTCCAGTATTACACAGTGAGCATTCGGCGCGGTTTGAAGCAACATAACTTGCTAGTCTTGGATTTTAGCTGTGAGTTTGATTATGCAGGAAAATGTATGAAGCTTACTGTAATTCAAGCTAAGAACCAACTGGGTGCAGGCTGCTTAGATTCATTCAAAATATATGTCTTATGAATTTCTTATAAATTGTAACTTGGCCTTGGGAATTCTTTTAATAATGGCAACCTTGTTTTGCAATTCAAACACCTTTAAACGTATTTCTTCAAATGTGAATGCATGCTTAATGAATCCAGAAGTTTATTTTGCTCAATTCCTTTCTCATCCAACCATTCTTTAATTTTTTCGCAATATCTACTCATTCTTTTGGAAGTCCATACTTCTTTGCTTTCCACTCTTTTATATTCTGTCCCAGCCCATTAATGTATTTGCGGGCATGCTCAACTATTGTTGGTCCGAGCCGTAAGCTCTTTTATCCTGAAGAAAATTGGACCCCTCCTCTTGTAACACCACATTGCATTAACGGGTAAAAATAATTTTAAACTTGGATATGGACCCAAAACAATGGATTTAAGCCTCATTTGTGAAAAGTGGACAACATATATGGATGACTGGACAAGTGAGAAATGGATAAAAAAAAAATAAAAAGAATATCTATGGAATTTAGGAAATGATCACTGAAAATGGACAGACTGATGCAGAAATGAATGGACTTTTCTTGAGAAACTACAAATCAATCCTGACGAATTCTTTTCAACTCGACCTTGTAATAGAAACAACACATTTTTATCTGAAATTTTCGAATTATAAACAGCGGGTGGATATACAGCGGGTAGGACAAATTTGGGGTATGACAGATGAAGGATATATACAGGGGTAGGGCAAATTTTAGGGTGCAACAGCTGCCCCTATTCAAGCGACTTGAACCTGAAGGGATGAAAAGCGAACGGCTTTCGAACATTCAAGGTAAAAGACGGTTGAATACCAAAGAACCCGGAAATTTGCCAAAAACAGAACTGCAAACTCTGATAAGATAAAATCTCTAGAGATAACCGAATTGATAGCCTGATAAGGGACATCTGACTTCGCCGTCAGAAAAACACAAACATCCAATGAACATCTGACATCGCCGCCAGACCTCTGTAGGGGATAATAATTCTGACATCGCCGCCATGCATCCACAAACTTGATAACACATTTGACATCGCCGCCAGGCCTCGACATCAAGTCGGTAAAGAGATCTAACCTCACCGTCAATCCTCAAACAATCTGACTTCGCCGTCAACTCTCAAAAATAATCTGACTTCGCCGTCAGTTCTGAATATCATCTGACTTTGCCGTCAGTTCTCAAAAATAATCTGACTTCGCCGTCAGCTCTCAACATCATCTGACTTCGCCGTCAGTTCTTAACACAATCATCTGACTTCGCCGTCAGTTCTTAACATTCCCTTAACTTCGCCGTCAATCCTTCAAAAATAATCTTCTGACCTCGCCGTCAATTTCTCGAAAATAATCTGACTTCGCCGTCAGCTTTCAATATCATTTGACTTCGCCATCAGTTCTTAACATAATCATCGCTGAAGAGTACAATTACTTTTGACATCGCTGTTGAATAACACAATAACTCTTGACATCGCTGCCAATACCAACATTCAACATCGCCGCTGAAAACCAAATCACTTGACATCGCCGTCAAGACAAACATCCAACATCTCCGCTGAAGAACTAGATCATCTGACATCGCCGTCAGAGAAACAAACACTCAACATCGCCGTTGAAAAACATAATCGTCTGACATCGCCGCCAATACCAACCTTCAACATCCGCCGTTGAAAACCAAATCATCTGACATCGCCGTCAGAAACACTCACATCGCCGTTG